>JBBMJZ010387740.1:0-15019 GCA_037833815.1 Zingiber zerumbet | reverse complement strand
GCGGAGCGTCGCCTCGTTCGTGGCCCCCGCGAAGGGGGTGCGGCCGTAGAGCAGCTCGTAGAGGAGGATGCCGTAGGCCCACCAGTCTACGGCGCTGCCGTGGGGCCCGCCGGAGGCAACCTCGGGCGCGATGTACTCGTGCGTGCCGACGAAGGAGCACGAGCGGGCACCCACCGGCTCCGCCACGAACCATGCGGGCCGGGGAGGCGGCGACGTCCGCCTGCCTCGGAGGGGGAGGCAGGAGGGCTCGACGCAGCGGTCGCCGGTGAGGGACTCAAGGGCAGGGGAGGCGGTGGATTCGTGCGAGAGGTCGAAGTCGGAAAGCATGATGTGGCCGTCGCCGCGAATGAGGATGTTCTCGGGCTTGAGGTCGCGGTAGACGATTCCGAGCATGTGGAGGTATTCAAGCGCCAGCAGCACCTCCGCCGCATAGAACCTGCCGACGTAACCAAGCAGAAAGATGCGGCTTTGATCTCAAATGGACGGCGAGAACACCAAAGCGCAAACAAACTGAAAGAAAAGATTCAATTTTGTGTTGTAAAATTGAATCACAGACCTGGTGGCGGCGACGGAGAAGCGGAGGCGCGGCTGGCGGTGGCGGAGGGTGTGGAGATCGCCGCCGCTGCAATACTCCATCACCACGCAGGAGTAATGAGGGGAAGCGTCGAAGTCAGCGAAGAGAGTAGGGAGGAAGGGGTGGTCGAGGACGCGCAAAATCCTCTTCTCCGTGGCCGCCCTCTCCTGCTTCTTCTTCTTCTCCAGCTCCAGCTTGTCGACCACCTTCATGGCGTACGCGCACGGCGACGCGTCGTCGTTGAGGCAGCAGAGGTAGACGGTCCCTATGTCACCGCTCCCGATGCGTCGGACCAGCTTGAAGTCTCGGGGGCCGAGGACTCCGTCCCCCGTGACGGAGGAGCTCCGCGACCGAATGGCCGCCCACGCGGGGTCAGACCCGCGGTGGGGCTTGGAGGGTAGCCTCGACGGAGCGCAGAGGACTTCGCCGGAGGGAATGTCGTGAGCAGCCAGTGTTAAGGAGGCGTTGAAGGAGAGGCGCGCAAAGCTACTCCGGCTGTCATCGCCGCTACTACTCATCGAGCTCTCGCTCGAATTCGAAACCTCCATTCCGCTCTCACCGTCGGAGTCCGGCGCCAAATCTAACATTTTTTGCTTCAAACCTTCAAATCTGCACTCTTTAAATAGCCAACATTAGCGAACAACACAATCGAAGACGACGACGACGAAAAATCCAATCTTTTTAATTTCCAACACCAGAACAGAGCATCGCAAGAGAAGAGACATCACTCAGACAAAAAGGAACAAAAAAAAAGACACTTTTTTTTTTTGAATCTTTCTCCGGAATCAAACCGGACAGAGCTCCACCGAAAGCGATCCTCTCGTCAACAAACGAGGCGACTCACCGAACAGACAGAATTCAACAAAGCAGCAGCAAAGCGAAGAGAAGCGATGCTATTCCCTCCCGCTTTTCTCCATCAGTATTTAGTCCAAGTCAAAACAGGAACCAAAGGAAAGAACCAAAACACTCCCTCCAATCTCCGTCACATCCGATGCATTCGGCACCGCCTGCAGCATCCAAATCCAGCTCCGATTCCTGCCGCAAGAAACAGTGGAAAACAACAGTCGTTCTTGGCGGAAAAAGGGAGCAGAAAGCCGAGGGAGGGGGTATCACGCTACTCGCCACGCGAATCCACTGTCGCAGGACCTATGCGCGTCCGCGGTATTTATACCGGACGGCCACCCCAACTCCCAACAGCTCATCAAGAAGCAAGCAAGCAGCACCTGCGTTGCGTTTGCGGTGTTTCCGGCGACAACTCTAACCGCAGGTGAGAGTAAGTCTCTGATCACCTACTCACCCAAGCTCGACTCCTCACGTGCCTCGCACATGACATTTCTCCGTTGACTTATTTCCCTCCCCGTGAGCCGCAGCTGACCGCATGCGGTAAATAAATATATAAATAAATAATATTTTTGATGAATTTAATAATTTCATGGAAAAAAATAAAAATAAAATAAAATGGGTAGAGTTGATGGAAGACAAGTCCAGAATAATTGCATCGAACCAGGTCAGAGATGTACTAAAAGTAAGATATCGTATGATATGCCGAACCACGACAAACTTTATTCACATGTTTAATCACAACAATAAAAATAAAAAATAATAAGAAGAAGAAGAATAATAAAATCAATTTTAATTTATCGTGGTGGGCATTTAGCATTTTACCTCACGAATATATGATATATTCGAATTATGTAGGGGACCAAACGCATGGCGGAAATAACATTAAACATTTTGGTGATTGGCACATAATGTCCCTTTTAAGCTGTAAATCCAATGTCCCCCGGAGGTACACCGGGTGGGTCCCGCTAGTGATGGGAACAACTCGTCGCAGAGATGCTTGTTGGTTGGTTTACCTGGGCCAGCACCATGCTGCATAAGAGGAAAATTAAACATGTATTTTTATTTATTTATTTATTTATTTATTGGAAAAAAATGATGAATTAATCCAAATAATGAGTTTTTAGTTTGGGGAATTAGGTTGGAGGTGAGCTTCATGGCACGTGATGTGTCGTCATCACTTTAGCAAAATTTTTGCCTTGCTTAAGGGTCATTTCTTCCATTTCCTCGTCAAATCCGCCATTAAAGAGGACAGAGAAATAAAAAGGAAGGAAGATCTATATTTGTATGGATTTTAAATTTGATTTATTTAAATATTATTTAACTCTATTAAATTTATTTAATTATCTAAAATTTTTATATTTTATATTTATTTAATTAGTTATTGAGTTTGATAATATAAATTTATTTTATTATTTTATAAATTTTTCTACTTTACTTATAAGATTAATAAGAGTTTTATTAATGAACATCGTTCACAAACATTGTTCATAAATATTATTCATGAATATTATTTATAAATATTAATGAGCTAAACATATATGTATTTGAATTTGTTTGTTTAGTTTAACGAGCTGTTCAAGTTTGTTTAATTAATTAATCTTTTGTGTATCGAATAAACATAAATAAGTTCATACCAAGCCGAATATCAAGTTTATTCATGAAAGTTCGATTCATTTACAGTCCTAAATGGAATGCACAAACTAAATATTTCATATAGGAGCTCGATGTCGCCTTTCTTGTGTTCGAAATTTCATTTTATTTTAATGGTCTATGTCGATATATCAATTATAGTAAAAAGGTGATTACACTCACTCAGATGTCTCTTACCGTCTATCCCCAAGTTATATAAAGAAAGATAAATTATGAGATTAGCTTAAATGTCGATATATCAATACACATTATATTAATAATCCAAGCATCAATATGATCGACATGACTCCCTTATGATCAAATCACTATTAACAAGTTAAGAAAAAAAAAGAAAATGGAAAACACCTCTAGTGACCACCTATCGCTATACACATGGGTCACCACATTTGCCTACGAATTACGAGGGATATGGGGTCATGTAGGATGTCAAAATATGGTGTTGGCATCTTACATTTGACACCGTCCGATGGTCATTGTGCGTCTCATTTATTGTTATCGATCGGTCTTGTCAATGGTAGTCACTGGCAACTTCATATCGAAGGCACAACTACGGGATGCTTGGATATTCAGATCGGTAGAGTCAATTCAGCAAAGATATTTTTTGTTTGAGATGTTCTCATAATTTTAAACACACCATCTTGAGGATGTTCCCAATCGAGAATACTTCTATAATGTAATGTATTACTGAAATGTTTTTTTGATCGAGGAAGTTTACAGAGTGAATACATGGTTGGAGTGCTATATTATTTCGAAGATATTTTGAAAGTAAATATAGGATCAAAGTCCTATATCACCTGTTCTAGAGGCATTCTAGATCGGAAATATTAGTGCATGATTGAGATTGTGAGGCTTGTTGACATACCATCTCCCTGAGGCATAGACTCAATCAGGCCATGTTCCCGAGTGCGTATTTTCAAATGGTGCGTACCTTCCACGAGTTCATATCTCAACATATATGCTGCCTAGCTGTGTATCTCAAAGTCAAACTGAAAAATAAATAAATAAATACATAAGATAGTTCTTGTTGTTTTTTTTTTTTACAAAGATGATAATATTCATTTCAGACAATATTACATTTTTTTTTGACAAAAGATGATAATATTCATTTCAAACGACCTAATATCGTCGATCTATTGGAGTTGTAAGGTTATAAATATAGCCGCATATTGAAAATACATAAAAAAGGTTTTGACTTTATAAGAAAAAAAATAATCTTTATTGACAATGAGACCTTTTGCGGAGAGCTCAAGAGTAAAGTCATGAGAGCCTAGACCCAAAGTGAGCAATATCATACAATTGTGGAGATATCAGAAAGCTTTTCGATCTTACAAGTGGTATCAGATCTAGGTCGCTTTTTCACCGAATTAACATCTCATATTGAAAACAAGGGAAAAAAATATCTTCATTGGCAATGAGACCTTTTGAGGAGAGCCCAAGAGTAAAATTATGAGGGTCTAGGTCTAAAGTGGATAATATCATATCATTATAAAAATATCTAAAAGTTTTTCGATCTTACCCAACCATCTAATTAGATCCACTGACTTCCATACCCATTGAGAATCGATCTAGATTTATTTATGGCAACATGTCACTATGTGAATCATTTGCGTCGGCCGTGGGGACTAATAAGATGATTCTGTCGAAAAGGCCCGACAGAGTCGATGATCCGATGGAGAAAGGGATTACTCAGAGAGTTGGGTCGTGAGGAAGAGATGATGCCGCCACTTTTGGTGGCATTAAACGCCCACGTTAAGGGAGGAAAAGAGTTTGTTAATGATGGGCAAAAAGTAAGGTTTCAGAGGAAGACATGATTCCCGGAGGGCCCGAACTGTTCACATAAATCATGGCATCGAGTGTGGAGCTGTGGAACTTTTCGTCGATGATGAGGACGAAGACGAAGGTGAAGTTGACGTGACTTTAAATCGATGCTTGGAGGGAAGTTAGGCTCCACCTAACTACAGTTACGTTGTTTCTGTTTGATGGGAAAGAACCCTACTCCCCAGTTTATTGGAAGGTTTTAAGATTTTGGATTTAAAGGTTAAATTTAAGGGTTTAAAATTTAGGATTTAAGGTTTAGGGTTTAGACATCCTAATCCCGCTGCTACAGCGCGGTTTCAGATTTTAGAAAAACGTAATTAGGGTTTGGGCCCAATTCATATCGGCCCATGAAGCTATGGATCTGGAGCCGTATACCATTCTTGTCTTCGAACTGGAGCGATCTAAATTCCGCACGTGCGTGTTTGTACGCGGTTCTGTTAATCGGTCGGCGATTTCTCGTCGGAGGATACGAGGGGCGGGCGATCGATCCATCGATCGGGGATGTAGATTTCCTTCTCCAACGGCACGGCATGAGGAATTTCGACGCCCGCAGGTTGGTGCTTTTTATTCCCTTTTTCGCGAGTCCGTGGGATTCATCTGGTTCTTGGATCCCTCCCTCTTGTAGACTCTTATTAGGGTTTCGATTGGGTTTCACCCGTATGTTGCGAGAGTCTTGGTCCTGTATTTTTGTTAGGCTCGGAAAATATCCTACGAACTGTGATGAAATTAGTGCGGTTTAAATGATTAGATTTTATTTTTTGTAACCATTTCATCCTGATTCTGTTAAATACTTTTCTTGTATTTCTAGGACTATAAAAAGGGAAACACGAGTTTTTGTTTGCTATACTTTCTCTCTTGGGATTTCACATTCTTTTGTATCCATTATCTCATTGTAATTTCCTTTTGCTATTATGATTATCTTCCTAGTTTGAACTTTTGTCTTAAGAAATTCTAGTTTGTTAGTGTGTCAGCTCTTGAAAGCCCATGCCGTTTATTGTAACATTACTCATTCTAATTTGAGGTTTATTTGTGTTTATCACAGTTACTCATTTCAAGTGGGATTTTTTTTTTATAGACATTTGAATCCTGTAATGCCAGACAAAGTATCTTAGTCATCCTTATTTCAGATATGAATTCTTCTTTAAACTAATCCCCATAAACTTGAGGACTTTGTCTTTTATGGCCCATGAGTATTAGATACTGAGGCTTGTTGAAACAGCATTCTAGACTTATTAGGTGCATTGACTCAATTAACCATTCTGCTTTTATACATTGGGAAGGTAGAAAATGATATGGTCAAATCTACCTTCTTATTCTGTATGCAAAATAAAAATGATATTGGTTTGTGTCACTTTTCTGTCAGTTAATATGCCAATCTGCAAACATGAAGAATTGCAAATTAAATCCCAATCTTTGGATATCTGGAGGTTCAGTACCTCCAAAGTCATGTAGCAGATTCATCAGCTCCTGCACCATTCAAGCCACCATCTTCAGGCAGTACCAGCCATGCTGTTGAAGCATCCGGTACTGCAAAACCGGGTGAAGTTGCTCCAATTGTTGACAGGAATGTAACTACTACCAACAATACTCTTACAAGGCCTGTGCCTCCTAGGCGGTGGCAGAACTATGGTACTAGTTATGGAGGTAAAATGTTGGGATCTTTTCTGAAATGTTATCTTCAACATTTTTATTAAGGCACTGTAAGTCTCATTTCTCGAGCAGGTTTTGGATCAAACATGTACAATTCGAGCTATGGATCTGGCATGTATGGTTCGTATGGGAGCCTTGGAGGATCTTATAGTGGTCTTTATGGTAATAATATGTACTCAGGGTATGGAGGATAATGGAGGTTCAGGAATGTATGGTGGTGGCATGTATACTAGTGGCTTTGGTGGACCTGTGGGTGGTTATGGTATGGGCACAGGAGGTCGGTCCTTACGCTAACCAAGATCCAAATAATCCATATGATCCTCCATCATCGCCACCAAGCTTTTGGATGTCCTTTCTTCGTGTGGTAAGATACCTTTCTTGTAATGTTAGTTTTATTTGGATCAACAACAAAATTCTCTGTTTGCTGACTATTCTACTAATTAATGAAACAAAGTTGCCTATGCTACACCTTATTTGTTAGGTTTTTCCTTTTCCCTCACATCTTGAATCTTGGGCTGATTAATGGAACAAGATTTTCCTGTGCTAAATCCTATGTGTTATGTTCTTTTTTTTCACGCTCATTTCCAATCTTGATGGCATGTTTGGCTTATTGTTTTCCAATATGGTTTGCAGATGCAAGGCGTTGTGAATTTCTTTGGTTGAATTTCTATACTAATCGATCAGAATACTCAGGCCTTTCACTTGTTCATATGACCGCTCTCCTCCAGGTTAGATTTCTAGCCAAACTTGGCTCTATCTTTATTCTTCCAGGATGCCGCAATGATTTTTGACCAGGTAGCAAACATCTGCAGTTCTTTTGACCGTTCCGGATTGCTTGCTATATGGTGAGCTTGCAAGATTTGTATTGAGGATACTGGGCATCCGCACAAAGCCTAGAAAAGAAGGGATCTTCTTAAACAAAGGGTAAATTCTTTCTGCCCAACCTAGAGGATGGTAAATATACCGATATTTTCTCGTGTGATATAAATGATATGAAGATATTTTTCAATAATTTAGATAGTCAAAATGATGTATTTTTGTTGTCCATTCGATATTCATTCATATCCTAACCTTAGTCTATGCTTTTGCTTTCGGGACTTCATCTTAGCTCTCACCTTTTACCCATTCATAAACAGAAAGTTTCAAGAACAATTGATGCAGGTTATTGAATGGTCTTTTAACATTGAGCCGCTTCCTTGTTATGGTGTGACTCTGGATTTTGCATTGTTTTTTAATATTCACTTTTAGAATGCATTCAAGTGCAATGTAAAATCGAATTTCAAACAAACAAGCTCCATAAGCACAATTTAGTCCATAAAGCAGTTCAAGTAGCAGTAGTTCAGGTCCATAATAAGGCAGTAGTTCTTTCATACAATAATGCATAGAGGATTCCCATCACTTCTGTGCCGATGCAGATGATCTTGAAGTCCCCGATGCAAAAAAAGCCAAGAATGAATTGCCTAGAACAACCATGTGAATGATGCTTTCCATTTGGTTGTCCAGAGATGCGGAGGGTTGTTGACAAGCCGTGCTGCCACTTCTCGATCACCCTCCGCTGCATGTCTCTTCAGACTTTGAGGAGATCGCAGCAGCCATCAGCTGCTGTTCCTCCTGCTGCTGCTGCACCCCATTTGCCGTAGATGTCACTTTGTTCTCCATTCGTCATATTGAGATGGGAATGGAGATGAGACGGATGCAGACGCCGGGCAAGAAGGTTGTCATGATCTATCAGCTCCTGAGTACACATGCTTGAGACTTCACAGCCTGATGCGCTTGATGACCCACCAATTGCGGAGTTCAGATTAGCGCTCTTGGAGCTTATAAATGCCGCAGAAGGAGATGATGTGCATTCCTTTTTGGTATTCATGAAACGACCACCGCAGCCTCGGACTCTTCGCATGGCGTGGAGATGGCGTGACTCGTGCAAATATGGCTGTTGAAAAGCAAAATCAAATACAATCCTAAGAACAAAAGGTCTTGTACTCCATGTAAACTCTCAGACATACCTTCCTAGTTTTACTAGTCTTCTCTTTATCTGCCTTGGCACGAGCCTTGCGGCGACGGAGAATTGCGTGGAACTGCTTTGCATTCACATAGATTGGTGCTTCGGTCGTCATCTCCATTGGTAAAAGCACACGCCCGTCCTGCAATTATGCATCATTGACTCATTTGCAATGAGAATCAACAGAAAAACCACATGTTTAAACTTTTATGATGTATTTGGGTCATTGAAATAGTAATTCTATTCCCTAAATTCTTATGCTATTTCTAGATTTGAGTAAAAAACAAACTAGAAATAATATTAATTCCCACATAAAGTATTTCTCCTTTATTTGATTCAACATTTCAACCTGAAGAGATCTGAGGAATATATGATTGAGAGGTTGATAGAGTCATTTCAGACATGTACAATCTGATGTACCCATAAAAGCAAACACTTACAAAGCTATTGTATGATAAACCATACTTCAGTTAAATATATTCAATTGTGTATTCGATACACAAGATACTTAGACCAAAAAGTTTTATTAGTTGTGTATTCAATTGAAAAATACTTAAATCTAACCATTTCACTTGCACGAATGTTTCACAATTGGGCTAAGGAAGAAAAGCTACAAAAGACTTGAAAAGAATCATTGAAAGGGAGAAATAAAGGACACTAACCACTGCTTGAGGTTCATAAGTTGCATATAAACCATAGCTAGCACAAACCTACATCGGGGCATCGATACGATAAACAAATAAACTTTCGGTACGATATCATGGGAAATAACAACCTGCGATAGACTGACCATCAAATACCTGTTCCAAAGCACCCGGATTATCCAGTAGTGATGACTGTAGATACAAGGGCATAAATTGGTGCTGAATCTTCTGCTCCTTCCAAATATCGTTGGGGCCTAAAATAGGGATGAAAATGATTGAATTTATCGCAACAAGTATGAGTTGAGTAAACACATCATGATTACAACAAAGACAACAAACATGAATCTAGATAAAGGATCTTACAACTATTCAAACATATCGTCTTAACTAGTATAGTATCTTCCATATGTATGCTACTTTACATTTGCACTGCCAACTAATACAACATGTTTACATTCAGCAGTGAATGAGTTCTTGTAATTATTGATTTACCTTTTGTAACTTAAACATCTCATATGTAATATTTTTTTATTACATTTTCGCTATATATCACTACTTTTTGTTAGCATTCAGGAAGAAAATAGTTAATTGAATCCAGTGCATTACATGGAAATTCTGCTGAACTTTTGAATTAAGTTCATTACACATAGTAGAGTCCAGCATTTGCATCACCTATAGTAGTGACACTCCTAATTCCAAACTTAGCAATTTGTGCCGAGAGTTACTATTGCAGGACTTACTATACTATGACAATGAACTTAGATTTTACTTTGCTTGTTTCCACCAAAGAGATTGAAATAAGTGCAATCAAGGAAAATCAGATTCAATAGCCTTCTGCAGGCAATGATTACAGTATCAAATGTGACAAAAATGAGCATTTTCCTACACAAACATTAACATACAGTAGCATTAAGTTCATTATGAAGTATGAACCAAGTTATCATTTATTTAACATTGTCAAGCGCATAATAATTTGGACTTGTGTGATCGTCAAGAAGAAAGATATTTATCAAGATATTATTAATAGGACATTGTGTGATCGCCATGTTGTCTTCCAAGTCGAGAAGGTACGAGTGATTCCTACGATACCTCATTAGATTTACACATTCTACTTTCTCCTCCCACTCAAATTCATTATTCCTGCCAAATAGCATTATGCTTTGATTTTCTTTTTCGCTCTATGCAAGGCTCAAAGGACCCAAAATTGAACCAAAGTCTCGTATCATTTTGAGAGTACTGAATCTAAGGTTCTGCTATAATATTGTTGTGTATGTTCAAACCAAACCATAGCTCATACATAGAAAAGAGAGTATTCGGTTATATCATGAACTAAATATAAATTATCACTACAACTAGAACAAAAGTCAGAATAAGTAGAAGGTTTCAACAAGAAGAACTGTTCCAGTAAGGTTTATCATTATGTCTACAACATGGTCCGATCAGATGGGCCTATTCTCTTACAAATTATCACTTCTCATTCTGTCCTGAGACAGAAGATGGATGTTAAAAGATAAGCCCTGTAATGCAGTGTCTAAGACAAGCTCTTAGGTTCCTAAAAGTCAGAATTTTCATAGAAAAATTCATAGATTGAAATGGATCAAACAAATGATGGAAACTTCATCAAGAACTATTCG
The DNA here is from genome assembly GCA_037833815.1 of Zingiber zerumbet. Classification (NCBI taxonomy): domain Eukaryota; kingdom Viridiplantae; phylum Streptophyta; class Magnoliopsida; order Zingiberales; family Zingiberaceae; genus Zingiber; species Zingiber zerumbet. Next base: position 4,204 of record JBBMJZ010387740.1, on the reverse strand, counting down.
ATGAAATCGAGTACACCTTGAAATGGAGCAATTTTCATACACACAGTCGTTATTACTTTTAGAAATGACAATCAAGATTACCTGGAAATATAGACAACTTGGGTATGCAATTCCACCCTTTATCTGGGATTTCTTGGCTCGGATCTATAACATGATCATCCCCATTGACATAGTTGACATATAGAGGTTTCAGCTGGCCAAAAGGATCTCCATAATGGCTTTGAGATCCCACCAATAGAGGCACTAGATTTGAATGAGGAGCCATTACTTGGCTAACTCCATGATTCCTGAAGAAAGCTTTTGCATTGTAATCACTCCCCAAAACCCTAATCAATCAGAAACTTGTTTCATGCCTATCCTGAACTATAACCAACGCCAAAACCCAAACACAAACAACAACAGCAATCGAACTAAAAGTATCAAACTGATACCAGACATCAAACAGAACCAAAGAAGAAGGAGAAAGATGCGGTAAAAAGGCTCTACTTCCCCCCTTTTCACCGCGAAACTTTCCAGGAAAGCGGTTCTCGCTTCTCTGATTCCCGTCCTATTACTGAGAGATCTAACATCCAAAACACACACACACACACACACAAAACAAATCCTTCGAGATTCAAACTTTCCATCAGAACTTGTTAGACAAGCCAAATACCGGAACCAAACCAAGCATCCATCAGCCACGGGAGGCTGCAAACCCAGCTCGCGCAAAGCAATAACCAACTACAAAACGCACACAGAGACACGCGAAAGAAGAAAGAACACGAGCGATTGGAGAGGCAGCAGCGCTCACACTTCAGTCGAAGCAGCCGGCGAAACCCCACGATCCATCACGCAGTGAAGTGACTGAGACGCCGAACGGCGGAGGAGGCGAGAGCCAATGAGAGAGCAGCGTTCGGACCCAATCTCTTCAAGGCATCGGAATCGAGTGGATTAATTGACTATTTTCCTGTGCTTTTTAATCACATTTCCTCTTCCTTTTTAGTTGCCAGATTGTTTGTCTATAAAATAGGGAGAAAACTTAAATATTTAGTACAATATTAAACAAATTGAAGACTAAAGAATGTGATTAATAAATTTCAAATGATTTTTTTTTTCACAAAAAAGTTTATGAATCTTTTTAAATTTAGACAGAAACAGAAGAGGGACTTTAAGCCAAACAGAACCATTACATTCTGCTTAAACACAAGGACATGGAAACATTCAAGAGTGCATGAAACTTAAGAATAGTAAACATCATAACGCGAGGTACAACGCAGCGGCGATCTGATTGTATGGTCGTAGTGGCTCGACTTCAGTCCCCGTTTGAAGTTGGGTATACGGACGGAGTAATACATTACGCAGACCGTGAACTACCCGACCAAGCTCATGTAAATATGTACAATAAAATGTTTGATACACAGAAACAAAATCCTAGGATTAGATACTACAACAACAAATAGAAAACTCAAATTGGACTCTCATTTCGCCACTAATCATCCCTTTCAAACTTTTGTGTTATCCTTGAGGGGCTTCTGATTCGCTGACCGGTCGGTTGCAACTTCATGGGAAGCTTGTTTTCTGACTCCTAAGCCTGCATGTTGCCCAAACATGTTTGTGAGCAAGCTCAAACACTAGCTGAATGGTTGATCAAGATTACTGTAAAGTATTCAAGAATAAAGGATAGGATTATCGAACTTATATTGGTGTGTCAGCTTTAGGAAAGTACTTATCATCAAATTGTAAGAATAGAAAGTAGCATATGGCTGGTTAGATAAGTTAACTACTATAAAGAAAGGTGATATAAGGTATGATCAGAAGCGCAAATACAGGGTACATAAGAGAGAATAAGAAATGATGTTTGATTTTAGGAAAAGCAACTGCTAGAATTGAATGAATATGGAGTGTACGAGATAAAGTTTGAGCATGATATGTTTCTGGGAAATTTCATACCGCTGTTCGGTAAGGACAGCCTGTTGGCCTGTGATTCCATTTGAGAAGTCCTCTCCTTTGGATTGCTGTATGATCTAGAACCAATTGCAGAAACTCGGGAAGTGGCTTCTCCATAAGCCTCCTCGGGTGTTTTTTGTTTTGGCCTACCTGAACGAAGGGCGGAAGAGGTCATCAAGCTGGCAGATCTGGTTGATGAAGAACCACTTCCCTCGGACATTGAAGGAATGGTTTTATGGTTTAGGGAATTGGATTGGAGACTTGAAATGGGTTTCCTGCCAGTTGCTTTGGACAGAGTCTTCGATGTGCTGGCTGCAGTCTTTCCTTCAGCTGCTCCATTTTCGTTAAGTTTAACCCCATCATTAAGATTAATATCAAGGAACCTATTCTCCCACGGGCGTACAGCCATCCATCTCTCTAACCAATTCCAACCCCAATTATTTTTATCTGGTTCAAAACCTGCAGGGGCAGCTGGCTTCCTCGAACCTGCTTGCCACTAGAGCACAAGTGAAGTCATTAACAAGAATTAGAAGGATATTATCAGCAATTGGCACATTCGACAGCTACTCAATATTTGCAAATAATGAAATGCTCCAAACAAAACATACTTAAAAAGGAAATAAGAATGCCATATTGAATCGACACAAGAAAGATCAGTGGCGTGCTAGATCCTATGTTGGTTTCCTTTGCTGTAGTAAAACAGAAAGATATAGAAAGATTATATAGCACAAAGGATATAGGCGACACAAATGACTGTCCATACAAAATATTAAACAATCTTTACAGGAGTTTTACCATAGAAAATCTCAACCCAATAAGACAATATGAACAATTATTCTAACATAGAATAAGATTCAAAGTGAATCATGAGTTATCTAGGTTGAATGATGAAAAGAATTCAAATGTTTCAGGCACAACGTGCCTGTTGCACTAAATTTGGTTCATGGAAACTGCTGCTGGTATTCATCTTCAAGAAAAAGGAATTTGGAATTTGAGGATTCAAATTACAAAAAGAACATTTGTCATCACCAATTAGGCACCATTTCATCATTAATTTATTTTATATATTGGATGTTTGATCTTCCTAAAAACAATAATTCTTAGGTTAATACACAAATTTAGCATAATCTTTGCATGCTCTTTAAAAATCTAACATAATGTTTGTTAAAGTGTTAAAACGTAGCACCTGTTAAAATTCCATCTAACTATCATTAAAAAGTTGATGTGACAGCAGCATTTTACTAACTCAGTGAAGTACGATGCCAACATTGACACCTAACATTTAGGATCCACTGATGGGTTTCTAGATTTTAGGGTATTAGCATAGTAAGGGACAAACAACATATTTTATCTATGTCGAGATTGGAGTGTGCACTTTATTAAGTTGGCAAAATACCACATGGTTGCCAATGTCACTTTTTAACATAAGCTAACGGAATTTTAAGGAGTGATAGACTTTTAGATATTTTATAAAAATTATGCTAGATCTGAAAAAAAAAATTGTACAGCTATATTTGAAAAAAATAAAGGTTAGGCTAGATTTTTTTTTTAAAAAAATTGTTATACTAATTACTAAACTTGTTTATTAATCAAAAAATATTATAAAAAAATTGTTAATGAAAAAGGAAAACTGGAAAGTTTTCTTTGGTTGTACAATTAGCCATACATTTATATGTATATTATACTATTTTCTTCCTTGTGATGGAATTGGAGGGAACAATTTAAAAAGGGACAACATACGCTAAACTAGCCTAAATTCAAACATTGCCATGGTAAAGGCTTTAATGAACATATCGAGCTTCTGAACTTCATAATCAAGCTTCCTTCTACATGATTATATGTTCTCATAGAGGATACCTGATGAGTGAGAGCATATGCCATTGCTCTTTCCCGCTTGGCTGCAGCTTCTTGCCTCTTCAACAACTTTGTATGAATTTCCTCCACAGAGCCAACACTGTCACACCAGCCTTCCTGTATTAAATTGTCACACAGAAGTTTCTCAAATTCGTTTAAACAGAAACACCAATTTATTTTATATTGGCGAAACAAAGACACAAGCAAAAAAAGTCAAAATTTCATAAAATTTGGCACATGCTGGGCTAATCTATGATATCATTAAGAAAGGCTTTTGTAGTTTAGTAATTGGGAAAGCATAGAAAAGAATAGCATGTGAACCTCCAAATGAATACCTCTGGCTGTTATAAAAAGGATTTTATATAAAAGATAGGGAGTGGTCATAAGACGGTAGCAATTCAAGGTCATTGGTTCCAATTCAAAC
>JBBMJZ010387732.1:0-15021 GCA_037833815.1 Zingiber zerumbet | reverse complement strand
GGAGAAGGGAGGCGTGGGGAAGGGGAAGCGAGGGGGAGCGGCGGGGGGCGAATCTTGTGGAGCCGCGGGGGAGAGGAAGGCGGGTGCGAGGGAGCGCTGGCGGCGGTGAGCTGCTGCACCACGCTGCGGAAGTCGCGCTTGCTGATCGTGTAGACGCGCTGCTGCTGCTGCTGCGACGGATGCGGCGGCGGCGGCGGCGGCAGGAAGGAGGAGGAGGAGGAGGAAAAGGAGTGCTTTTGGATGATCTTGCCGAGCCTGTTGACGGCAAGATATGGATTTGAATTGCTCTTGCCGGAGGATGAATCCATCTGCTTCCTCCTTCAATTCTCCTCCTCCGCTTCAACTCTCGGTTTCTTCTACTTCTCGATATGGTCGTGCCGTGCGATATAAAGGGAGATCGCTCCGTCGCGATGTGACCTGGGAATGGAAGTGCCGGCGGAAACACTGCAACAAGTCCACGCGTTGCCATTTCATTGGTAGTGAAGGTTTGACGACATCGTTTATTTTCTTCTATTAGACGTCAACGATGGAGTTGTCAGACTTCATCCATTTAAATTGAGTTTGAACATTGGCGAAAAATTAAAAAGATCCTTCTTATTGAAATCTTGAAAAGGACGCTTTTTTTAATAAATAGTGAGATTTACAATTTTATAAATGTAATACTTATAAATCATAACTATGTTTATTATAATAATTATGTTTTTAAATTGTAATAAAGATATTTTTAAGAATGACAATAGGAAATCTAAATGGTATTGGAACAAAGGTGAAATTGTCATTATTTCTCTAATATGATCCCATATTTTATGATTTTATATTTTATTCAAATAAGATAAATCATAAGAGATATTTGTTATAATGCATCTGTCCAGGCCTCCACTTGAGGTGAGACCCAAGAGGCTTTTGCCTCAAATCCACTTCTTAGACAGACTCAAAAATTAATAATTTATTATGTCATTTAACATTAAAATTTTAATTTGAACTAAAAGTGTCATCTTTCATCATCTTAAGTTCGCCATGAGTTCTAAGGGTTGTCATCTCCCACACCCCCGACATCTTCCTCCTCTTCAAGGGTTATCGTCTCCTACACGATTAGCGTCTTCAATTCATCTTCTATTTTGGTAAGTTTATGTTTGAATCATTTGATCTGTCCAGCTTTTGTTTCCGATCAACTTCGTTGCTCTTGCTTGCGACGTTAATTCTCTTGCTTTTGAAGCATTGTGTGTTTTATACGGTTACAAAAGCATAGAAAAAGGTAAGAGGGTTACAGATTTATTGTCTTTTTCATAGGGCTTTCATGAGGATCTCTTGAAAATGAAGGTCTTATTGTTGGATACATGTGAATAAAAAAAGGATAAAGGGAACTCTTTTGTATATGAGTTTAATCCTAAATTGGAAATTTAAAGATACTATAATTGATTTATATGGTTGCACAAGCATTGATGATGTGAATAAATACATAGGCATTTGAAGGGGGATAAAATTTTATCTCCTTCGCAACGGATCATGGTCAAATGTGACCCGGATAAAACTCTGTTCCGGGCACCCGGACCAGGGAAGTCAACGACGTTGACTTTTTCCAGTCAGGGTCTTTCGCTTTAGTTCCGCTTGGTTCGGTCCGGGTCTTCTGCTCCAGCTCCGTTCGCTTGGGTGATTTCGGTCATCCGTAATAGGGCTCACTTGAACCCAACTTCCGACCTTTCGAGCAAACTTCTGCTTCGACTTTTCTTCCCTTGGAAACGCCGCGCACCTCCTTCTCACCCACTCGCATACTCTTCCGTAGCACCGAGCCCGTCGGCTCTCTCCCGTGCCGTCATTCTCGCTAGCTGCATCTTTTGCTCTACTTCATGTGTTCTTAAGCTCCTACACACTTAGACACAAAGTTAAACACAACAGGACCTAACTTAAATTGTTTGATCACATCAAAACAACCTTGGGGTACCAATAATAATGTTATAATACATTTCAGCCATAACTTGGATCTGATATTTTTCATATCAGGCCCAACGTGGGCTATAGAAGTATTTTCTATATGACCGAAAACCACTGATGGACCTACTAGGGTTTTTCGATATCAACAAAATTACAATTTATAATAATAGGAATGGTTGAACGAGGTGAAGGTATTTATGATGTCAAACATTGTATTTGATTAAAGAATAACATGCTAGTCTTTCTTGATATTACATACCAATTTTTAGGAAATACTATACGTACATAACTAAACCGTATCTCTCTTCTTCGACCAAATGGAGTCTTGCTTGAAATTTGACCTTCCACGCTGATTTTCTTCAAAGTAGTAATCCTTTGAAGTAACACTCTTTAATGTCTTTTTAATGTCTTACGACAAAACACAAGCTCTTTACTTGCTCTATTGCAATCCACCACATAAATGCAGGGGGAGATATGGGAAAGCAAGAAGAGGTTCATGTTGAAGTTGTCAATATAAGAACACGAAGATGAAAGAGAAAGTTAAAGTGAGACCTATGATGAGATGACGTGCATCCGAACCAAAAGGAGCGACTTTTGATTTATAAATCTTAAATTGTGGTTCGGATGTATTGAAAAATAACGTCGGAAGAGGAGGAGATTTAGGAGATTGGCGAGAGTGATAGAAAGAAAATATCATTATTTTTTATACTCTTTTTGATAATTTAAAAATTAGGATACTTATTTTAATAAATATGAAAACGTGGCCGTTTCTTTCGGTAAAAAACTGAAAATAAAAATGCAAACAAATCATCCAAAAACAAACCGATCAGCCGGTTCGTTTCCATCTCTCTCTCTCTTCGTTTCCCCTTCATTTCCTCTCTCTCTAAACTAGGGGAAGATTTGAACGGAAACCGTTCCTGCACTCCCTCTCCGATGGCTTCCGATGGATTCGCCGACAGGAACACTGTGTTTAGGAAGCTCAAATCGAAGCCGGAGAACAAGGTACGCCTGTCATTTCTATATCCTCGCCGTTGATTCCCTTACGTCGCGTTTTATATCGATTTCCTTGCGATTCTGATCGGAAACCGAACGGATCCGGCGAGATCTCTACCTAAGGCTCCAGATCTCGTTGACTCTGATACGTGGTTATATTTGTTTCACTAGATGTGTTTTGATTGCAACGCGAAGAACCCGACGTGGGCGTCGGTGACGTACGGAATCTTTCTCTGCCTCGACTGCTCCGCCATTCACCGCAGTCTCGGCGTGCACATCAGCTTCGTGAGGTATGGAGACGAATTCGTTGTTGTATTTTTGTTACGGAGGAACAGGCTTGATCCGTTGGTTTTACGCTATTGGAATTTTAGATCGATGTCGTATAGGATTAAAACCATCTCATAATGTGATAGTACTAATTTACTTTCTTCTTCTTCATCATCATCATCATCAAATGATGCTCCTAACTATGGTAGGTCATATGACTTGCTTGATCTGTTGTTTTCACCTGTTGCACATTGATTTGTAAAATATGACAGGTCATATTTTGGTCTTATAAATTTTTTATTTTTTAGCTTAACAAATACAGGATGATCACAAGACATGGATGTCAAACTTGGTTGATCCCAATATAGATTGGTCAAGTTGGATTGGGATTGGCAAGAGCTGATTTGATTTTGGCCAATATCTTGGGGCATGTGTCTGAGGGTTGTCATAAAATGAAATCATGGTCAGGATTTGCAAGATTTTGATGTAAATTGATTGAATCAATGAGATTTTTTTTTTCCTTCTGAAAATCAGCCTATTTATCTTTGAGATCTTGTTTTGGGAACAAGAAACGAAAGAGGAGAACCAGGGATGTACCTTCAATTTAATTGATTCACATCTGGGAAGAAAAGAAGATCCATCTTTGATAGAAGAGGAAGCGAAGGAAGAGAAGATTTAGTTTTTTGGTCTCCAGATGAGAGGGAGTACCCAGGAGAAGACATTCCAGCTTTGATCAGGGGAAGAAGGACAGTGGATTCATGTGTTCACCAGCAGGAAGACACTCTGGTTTCCACTTGGAGGAGGGAGGAATACTTCATTATGATAGAGTTTAGCAGTTAAAAATAGTAGTAATTTGTAATCTGTAATACTAATTTAATTATTCACTGATAATTAATATTATACTCTTTCAGTAATGAACTCTAATAATTGAAAAGATTAAAAAAAATACTGTGATAACATATTGTTACAGCAATTTAATTAACAGGTAATAGTTTAATAGTGTCATGCTATTTGCTAGGTAAAATGCTAAATAGTATTAGTTATTAGATAATTACTAGATTGAGTGCTAATAATGTGTACATATGTAACTTATTGTCAAGTACAGTATAATTTTTTTTACAGATTACATATTAACTATTTGACTAACAATAGTTATTAATAGTGTTCTAAAAAATACTTACTGTTTGACTAACATAGTAACTTATTTGACTAAAAAATAAATTTGTTATTAATGAGCAATAAATTTGATAATAGGTAAATGGTGTGATAAAATATTTGACTAACAATACTAATATCAATATTATTTTAGTGTTCCAAAAATAATCACATTAAATAAATTTAGTCGATACATAATTATAAATAAATAAGTCTGTAGTTATTCAATAAAATTTAGTTGAATAATGTTAGAAACCATAATATCATTTTATTGTATAATTAGGTACCGATTAATGTTTAATTAGTTTAATAAAAAAAATTAAAGGTTTTATTTGATTAATACTAGAAATAATAATTTCATTATTTTACAATTACTATTGTCAATAATTGAAAATAAATAATAAATCAATTAATTTTTGATATGATTGATACCTAAGTTTTTGGTATGTGATACTGATCTCAATTTTGGGAATCATTTCTACAATTCCAAGTTTTCCTCTCTATTTCAACCACCCTTAGGTTCTTTTATTGATGATATCTTCATTGGATTTTCACTTGCTTGTATTTGTATTTGTATCCATGCAACTTAATTTTTCTATCATTTTTTTAATAGTTAATGATATATATTCATTTTCAGTTTTACTTATAATCTTTCTTTCTAAAGTTTTGCTTCCATTTTTAATCTATTTGCACCTTGATCAATTACCACAATATTATTTACAATTAACATACACTGAGAAATTTAATTTGAATTTAATTGAAAATTCAATCTGTTGCTGTAGATAGAGACCGAGTGCAGACATTTAATGTTAAACTTAAGTTCGTAATTGAACTGGACATTCATGAATAACATTTTCATGTAGCTAAAGAAATCAACGTTGTTAGTTGAACTTGATAAAAAGTTCAAGCTTGGCTCGAGCTCGATAAGAATTTCAATAAAAAAGCAGGAACCAGCTTGATATAGAAAATAAACAAATTTCAGCTCATTTTCGCTCCTAGTTAAAGATGAAGTGTCTAGTTATTGAGAATTATTAGTTATGCTCCAGTAATTCTAAAATCAGTAAGAATCATGCCCTGTTGATATAATTACTATATATTTTTCTTCTAAATTCCACCATAACAACTATCTTGGGTTTCTTTGATTATATTATATCTAATTTTTTTGATTTGGTTATTTTGACGCGTGATGCTTACAATTCTTGTAAACATGATGAAATCTGCCTGTATGTACAAGGTTCCAAGAATTTGCTTTTCCCCCTTGATTTTCTGCCTTCAATTGTTTGGGGCATGATGGTGTGGGCACTTGTATATCCATTCATTGTGGGCGAAATATGTTACTACGCCTTTGAACGTTTCTGTTAAGTGATGCGTGGATTATTTAAAATATGAATGTATGAAATTTTATATAGTTTCAATGATCATGAATAGATCTACAAACTTGGACTCTTGGGCTCCTGATCAACTGAAGATGATGACTTTTGGAGGCAACAACCGTGCACAAATTTTCTTTAAACAGCATGGCTGGACAGATGATGGCAAGATTGAAGCCAAATATACATCAAGAGCAGCTGAATTGTATCAGCAGTTGCTTTCAAAGGAGGTTGCTAAGAGCTCTGCTGAGGATACTAGTTTACCTTCTTCACCTGTTAAAGCATCTCAGAAACCAAATGCCTTGAATGGACTTCCTGAACTTAACCTTGTAGATTCACAGAATAAGGCTACAGACCAAACAATTGAACCTGAAATTCCTCGCTCACCTAAAGCTCCAATCCGTTCTGCTGTTATTAGTTCTATCAAGAAGCCCATTAGTGCAAAGAAGACTGGGGGTCTTGGTGTACGGAAGCTTACAACGAAGGTAAACATTTACCTCAATCGTTTAGTTGAACAATAACTTCTCTAATATTCGTCCTTGCCATGAGTATTGGTCTTACTTTAATTTTGCTTATTCCTTTGTCTTTTTAATAAGAATTGTCAATTATTCCATCTTTACTCTGCATGAGATTCCACTGTAGTTGAAACATGCTTTTGGGGTGTAATGGTGGTGTCCTAACTGTTGTAATGTGTTGATTGCAGCCAAATGAAAATCTTTATGACCAAAAGCCTGAAGAACCTGCACCTGTATCTGCACCAGTCTCTGCTAATTCGAGGACAAGTGGTCAGTCATTTCCCTCTCGGTTTGAATATGTGGAGAAGAACACACTTTCTTCTGAGAGCAGTTCTAGTGGCCCTCAAGTTCTGAGTCATGTTACTCCACCAAAATCTTCTAGTTTCTTTGAAGATTATGGAATGGGCAGTGGATTTCAGAAGAAATCTACTTCATCATCAAAAGTGCAGGTATTATGGTTGCGACTTTATTCACTTGCTTTGGTTGAATGGAGTCTATTCAATCTTGTCTTGGTAGTATTTGTGAATTCTAGAATTTATTTATGTAAGGGTTACTTATTTCTTAATATGAAAGGGAGGGAGATTGCTTGTTGATATACTACAATGAATATGTTTATAATGTAGAATAAGGAGTTTGGACAAGCAATATATAAATTCTTTAAAGAGATTAGCTATTAGAATTCAAATATAGAATGTTCACCATCTTTTCTCAATTTCTAGATTCAAGTGTATGCTGATATTTACTCAACATCTTGCTTATGAAGCTTGCTTTAATTATCATGCTGATCAGATTGAAGAAAGTGATGTGGCAAGGCAGAAATTCTCAAACGCAAAATCAATATCATCAGCCCAATTCTTCGGTGATCAAAGCAAAGCTAACAATGAGGCTCAAATTTCCCTGGAGAAGTTCTCGGTATGTTACTTCATTATCATCTAAAAACAGCATTTATATCACTAAGGGATGCTAAGTGGATCATAAAAATGACTTCTTGCACTTGTTCAATTTTATGCTGTTGGCATAAAATTGAAAACCACCTAAATCCTTAGGACATTATGGTTGCTCCCAGAGTCAATTAAGTCTTCATGTCTCTGACCTACAGAATTCTTTTAGGCAGTTGATTTAATAGTGCTTTGTTTTCATTGATTCCGGATGCCTTGTTAGTGATTTTCGGCACTGTCCATCAGATTTCTGAGATGTTTGGGAATCAAGATTTGACTTACATTTTCTCTCTCTGCGTATTGTGAAAAGTAATATGATAGAGATCCTTTCTCTTAATGTACGCAGTCCGGCAAATAGCTAACATCTAAAATTTTGGTAATGTCTCCCTTAATGTCTTAATCTTTGATTTTTCTTAGTTATTATGCCCACAAATCTAATCCTTAATACTGTTAGTTTAAGCATTATAAGCTTACAAGCACTCTCATTTATGCTTTGTATAGGGGTCTGCATCCATTTCTAGCGCTGATCTGTTTGGTCGTGCAAATAATTCTACAGTTGACCTGACTGCTTCAGATCTCATTAACAGAATCTCATTCCAGGTACTTTCTTGATAATGTTTGAGAGTATTATAAGTTGATTCAGCTCCCAAGAAACCATCAAGTTTCATATTGCCTTATATATTTCTTCCACAATCCTAACCATCCTATTCATTTCTCTGATGAAAATCTCCACAATATATTGTCAGAATTTTCATAGTTGCGTTTTAAGCAAATAAGCTTTGTTTTTTTCACTATGGATTTGCTTTTCTAGGCATCACAAGATATAACCTCTCTCAAGAGCATTGCCGGTGAGACAGGGAAGAAGTTGACATGTTTAGCTTCGGGTCTCATCAACGACTTCCAGAACAGGATCCTTTGAGGTAACGCATCGACCTACAAGTCCAACGTTAGCAGATTCGCTGTGTTTGGCCTAGAAATTCCCCAAAGCAATCTTTGCATTTTTTTTTCCTTCTTCTTACACGAGTCATATAAATAAACTTGGATAGTTTTTCAAACTGCTCTCGATGTATTTGGAGCTGGTTAACATATATCACAACCATCTTGAACAGAACCATGTATATCTGCTGATCGCTGAACGTTTACTTGTGAACTCGGCAAAACAGATCCATGAAGAAGTTGATTTGTTTCAACTAATTGTGTAATGATTCAACAATGCAGATTTTGAAAAAAAAAAAGGAAAGTATTTCAGGGAAAAGGAATAATACTTAGTATTTGGGTGCAATTCTGATACATGATGAACATTATTCATCTTCTAATACAATTGTTCACATAGGTATTTGACCTTGCCCAGCTATGTAGTTTGGGTCACCTATCTTAACCTTGGCGAAGGTTTTGAATATGAATTTGTTGGTTCAGTCAGTTAGCGACTTTCAACTAACTGTTTCTGCGAACTTAATAAACATTTTCCAGTCTGGACAACCATTTCACAAGCACAATACAATATGGTACCTGTACCAGCTCCAAACTTCTCTTCTTCCAAATATTTTTTTTTCCAAAAAAAATAAACAGGTTGATCAGTTTGAATAACTCCTGCCCTGTTTCCACTTTCCAGATTCCTTATTGCTTGTGACAGCAAGGAGAATGAGCAGATTAAGTAGAGGTCATGTGAGCTGTTTATTCACAATGATGCTCAATACAACTAGTTAATGAATTCAGCATTGGATGCTTTTTATTCTAAATTGAGACAATGAATTCATTAATGGACTTGAATATTTTATATTCTTTTTTTTTTAATCGTTTTACCTTATTTTTTATTATCTTCAATCTAACATAAAAATGGGACATAATCTGAAAACCCTAAAATAGATATATTAGTATTTTTAGAGTGAAATCCAAAAAATAATTGTTATATTGAATTAACAAATTTAAAATGATAATTTAAAATAATATCAAAACTAGTTATTTTAGCCTAATCATTTACCTATGAAATCCATAAAACATTCCAGAGCTGCCTGGATTGGGCCAACAACTATGTTAATTCCTGCAACTTCTGTGGACACTTAACCTTAAATAATAGCTGTAACTGTACTTGCTTGTAAGATCAACTACTTAATTCCATTCCGATGATCAATTGATTAAAGTGCGACATGCTTATTATAATAAGATTGGGATTAATTTTTAGTAGATATATGTCCTTAGAAAAAAATTCTTTCTATCCTTTAATCACTTATTAATCATTATAAATTAATTTTATAATTTATCTTCCTTTGTATAATACAATCTAAGATTTATCTTTTTTTTTCACTTGCTAAAATTGAACTAGGGATGTGATGTGTAATCACCTATTTGTTACGGCTACTGAATTCTATCCCGATCCCTAACTTTTATTATTATTTTGAAAATACCAATATTTACTTTTTTCTATAATAAATGTTCTGCTCAAAAGTTTTCTTTTTTTGTTTTTGTTTTGGAATGAATTGATTGAACTAACAGATCTAATCGATTTGGTAAAAAGCAAATCGATTTAGTAAAAAGTAAATTAAAGGGAGTAAATTGACGTGCGTTAGCAATAAACAACTAAACCATGGAGAAGAGAAGGTAGAGAAGGGATAAGAATGGAGGAGGATCCCTGTCATCTCAATAAGAATTCAAACCCCTCTTCGTCTTCTTCTTCCTCAAGGCCAAAGCTTTTTCGCTTCCAAACCACTTGTCGCAAACTCTGTTTCGATCGGAGGAGAATTAAGTCGAGATTTAGCAGATTCGAAAATGGTGGTCGACCAGGAATCCTCTCTGAAAGAGCTCAAGAACAAGAACAAGCCAGTCATGGTGAGGCTTCTGTCAAAGATTGATTTTTTTTTTTTTTGGGTTTTCTTTGATTCGAACTGGAAAAATTGGATTTTTTTTTTATTGGGAGCAGAGAGGAGGAGGATGGCCGGAGGATGCGGCGGGGCGGTGGCCCCCGTGGCTACGGCGGCTGCTGGCCATCCGGTTCTTCGGGCAATGCGCGCTCCATGCCGACGCGCACCGGAGGGAGTGCAACATGTTCTGCCTCGACTGCGCCGACGGCGCCCTCTGCTCTCTGTGCCTCGCCCACCGCCACCGCGACCACCACACGATCCAGGTTCGGAGAGGGATATTCCCACATTCCTTCCTTCCTTTGCGTTTGGTACTTCCATTTAGGATTCCGACGACAGCGCGGTGATGGAATGACGATGATGATGCAGATTCGGCGGTCATCGTACCACGACGTGATCCGGGTGTCGGAGATCCAGAAGGTGCTCGACATCGCCGGCGTGCAGACCTACATCATCAACAGCGCCCGGATCGTCTTCCTCAACGAGCGCCCCCAGCCGAGGCCAGGCAAGGGCGTCGGCAACACCTGCGAGGCCTGCGACCGGAACCTCCTCGACTCCTTCTGCTTCTGTTCCCTCGGCTGCAAGGTCCTCTTTTTCCCTAATTCCAAACACTCATTATCTCATCCACCTCTCGCCCACCAACTGTTCGACGAAATGCTCCTTTCAGGTTGCCGGCCCTGGCACCGGCAAGAAGTCACCACTCGAGAGGCAACCGACAGCGTCGGGATCCGACGGCTCATTCGCGAGATTCGGCCTCGGTAGCGCGAGGACGCAAAGCTTCACCCCCTCAGCCTCGCCGCCTGCCGCCGGCGCCCGGAGGAGGAAGGGCATCCCCCACAGAGCTCCCTTCAGCACCGAATAACAAACACTGCTCGACTGCATGCTGTATGTATTCAAACACAACGTCGACTGCGCTCAGTTCATCTTCATCATGGAGCCATTTTCGTGATCAATGACGTGTAATAAACTGCTGAGCTTCTGCTTCGTTCCCGGACTCGCTCGTTCAAATTTACAGAAAATCTATGCGATTTCGATCTATTTCTCACTGCGGCAATGCGTCGAACGCACGGGATGCGTTTGCCATGGTCGGTTGACGATCGCAGTCGAGCCATCTGCCTCCCGACGGCGGACCGACGCGCGTGGTGTCGATCGTGCGGGCGGTCGCTGTTCAGCCACGCAGCTCGCGGTGGATAGATTCATATGTCTACGAGAATTCGATTCGCCGGCGGATTTAATCTCAGCCGTTCATATTTTTTTCTTAAAAAATTCATGTTGTTAGTTTGGAAAGTCGACACGTGATTATGCCAATGCTCCTACGGAGAGGAGGGAGGGAATTAATTTATCCTTAGAGTAATATGAATAAGATAAATTATAGATAACTATTAATTATTAATATAGTGGAGGAAGATATGTTCGAATGTATCAAATTTTAATCTTAAAATTTAATATAGTAATATTTCATATTTTAACCATCATACTATGCTAAGGGAATGAAGATGAAGTGTTTATGGAAACAATACATATGATTGATATACTTCTATTTCTAATAGTCAATACAAAATTTTTATAGACCACATCAATCACTTTGCCCGTTGGAAAAATTAAATACTTGGAGCATTGTGAAAATGCCACGGAGGGAGGGCATGGGCATGGCATGTGTTGGGGTGGACCATAATAAAGTTTGTAAATTGAGAGATCACAGAGAGGATGATGATCTTTCCACCTTTTCTTTTTGATGTGGCAAAGCGATAGGCTGACTAGGAGGGAGAGGCATCTAATTCCCACTTGTATAATATGTTTGGATGACTTTCGAGATGGGTGTAGGGCAACCACATGAATATCAAATATGTGTAAGAGGAGATATTCTTTCAAGCTCTCCTAAAGCTCAATTAGTACAAATTTTAAAAAGGTGTTTACAATTTTATGATTGGGGGAGGGGAGGAGAGAAATTTTAAAGCAATCTCTAATTTGGATGAGCTACGTTCAATGAATGGTGAGGTATGTCTTCTTCTCAATAAGGTTGCGAGTGACAAAGATGAGCCTTCTTCTTGGCCTCACAAACTTAAATAAATGCATGCATTGAGTCATGTTTTTCTCTTTTTATTTCTCTATCCACATTATTAGAACAAATAGAAGGGGAAATAGTGAAGCAACACCTCTTATTATCATTTTCATAAAAAAAAAATTTCAAAAAAAAATATTAAAATAACATCCGTTATATATATATATATATATATATATATATATCAAAGAATATAACCTCCCTCCCTCTGCCTTGTTAATATCTTGCAATTTAGACCACGCGCTTAAAAATCCAAATTTAATATTTTACAAATGCAAGAATATATTAATTTTATTAAAATATTAAAATTATATATATATAGTTTTCAGACTCAATGCATTTGGCGGCCGCCGGCGTCGCCTTGCTTGTACCTCTGGAAAAGCTGATCGGTCTTCGCGCTGCGGTAAGCGAAGCAGGCCATGGCGTAGGCGAAGACGAGCGCGACGAGCGTGCTCACCAGCACCACGTCCGCCTTCCTCCACTCCCGGCGCAGGTCGCCCAGCAGCCCTGCCTTGCAGGAGGAACAGCCGTAGCAGAGCACCGTCTGGTCGTTGCTCCACAGGGTGCAGTCGACGCCGGCGAGCGCGCTGATGGGGCTGATCCAGTACGTCGGGTTCACGAACGTGTACCCGCACGCCGTCGGCGGCTTGCAGCACCCGGACTGCATGGGCGCGCGCGCAAAGTCTTTAGATATGATGCTCTGTATATCAACCATGTTAAGTAGTTATCGTTCGGTGATGGTCGGATTTGAGTACCTGCAGGGGCGTGAGCCTGGCGGCGAAGAAATCCTCGGCCGACCGATACGTCTGGTTCAAGTCTGCGCACGCGCTGGTGGAGCTCAAGCACCGGCGGATGCGCTCCCACCTGTGTCGCCCCTCCACTCTCCGCCGGAGCCAGCCGGAGTAGTCCTCCAGCTCGTACTCCGAATAGGCCCTGTTGGTGGCCGGGTGGGCCGAGCCGTTGGCGGTGACGGCGTAGATGAAGATCACGAGCCCCGCGAGCGCGAGGACGAGGAGGAGCATGGCGATGAGGTGGAAAAGGAGGAGGCGCGGGATGCGCCAGAAGGCCCCGACGAAGCCGGCGAGGGCGACGGCGAGGAGGGCGATGCCGAGGACGAGGACGGGCCACTGAAGGAGCTGGACGCAGGAGTCGGGGGTCTGGCCGGCGAGCCAGGCGCCGACGACGATGACGGGGACGGCAAGGAGGACGGCGAGGAAGTTGATTCCGGCGAGGAGCGTGTGATCGAGAACCATTGCCGATCGAGGTGGAGTCGATCAGAGGAGAGGTTGAGTTGGATTAAGAATCTGCGGTGGTTTCTTGAGACGAAGGGAAGGGTGCAGGATTGCTTGGCTTGAAGGCTCTGTTTCCATGAATTCTTCTTCTTCCTCCTCTTCTTGACCTCTTTACCAGGCGGGCAGCCATGGCTGATGATGCTAAAGGTGATGAAAAGAATTCCTTTTTAATTACTCTTTGAATCTTAAATGAGCTGTTTGTTCCATTCCTAGTTCCTATTTCAAGCTTGTTCACTTTCTTCATCATCAGTAAAAGAATATATTAAATAAATAAAATTATTTATTAACTCCTGTACAATTTAATTCTTATAATTTTTTATAATATTAAATATTCATATTATATTAAACCATAAAAAATAACATAAATTTTATGTAGTTTGATCACCTTAATAAAAATTATAATAAATAAACTCAAACAAGGAATACAATAACAACAAGGCTATATGAATCCTTAGTACTAAATCCTATATTTTATTATTAGTATTTTTTTTTAAAAAAAATCTCATTTGAAGTGTATATTTATTATAATTTAGCATTACTTAATTGAAGTATTTATTAATAATTTAAATACATGTCCATATCATCTTATATGTATCTTTCAAAGTTCTCTCAATAAATGTCGTCTTAATTTTTTTCTAATATTTTTATTTCTTATCATATCTGATCGATCCGAGATCAAGTGATGAGATGACTCAATAAAGTAACCATGACCGAGTAATTTCGATTGGTTAGATATAAGTTAGGTTGGTTTTTATCAAGTCTGTAATTAGTAGACCGACTTCTTTAAGGTCAAGCTTCTTTTAGGGCGGGCTTTGGCATGTTGGTCTTTAGTAGGTTGATCTTTTAGGTCGGGTTTTGTTAGGTCCGCTTAACTAAAGTTGGGCTTTTGAATGTTGAACACCACAAAGATTCGGAAAGACTTAAGGAAGATGTTAAAATCAAATCTCAGAGAAAAGATGGAGAAAACGAAAGGTGAAAATGAACAGTAAAGAGAATAGAGAAATATGGAATTGCCCGCATTGATGTTGCGATAGGTTACCTTTAAATAAAAAGTGAAAAGATGACCCTTGTTCCCAATGACATACCTCTCCCTTTCTATCGAAAGGCATGTCCCTTGGTGATCGACGCTTCAACAACTACCTTGTCGAATTAGATCTCCAAATTGGAACAAACTCAACTTAGGTGCAATTCGGACTTGACTTGAGGTCTTCTAGTGGGGGCTGATTTGATCTAGCTCGGTCTTACCCAACTTGAGCTCGGTTTATATATATATCTATCTAATACATGCATTACCTCCTACAGAATTGTAGCAGCTATAGTTTCTTAGGCTACGTTTGGTTGGGTGTAATGTAATCGAGCTTGTAATGTAATCAAATTTGTAATGTAATATAATGTAATCTTGATTACATTATAACGTTTGGTAATATAATGTATTGTAATTTTTGATTAAAAGGGTGATTACATTCTTTTGTTTGGTGTCAATTATTTTTTATAAGGAATGTAATTCGTGTTATTATAAAATGATAAAAATATCCTGCGACCTATCAACAGTCGCTGCACCTCTATCGAACCTTGCGGCAGCCATAAGCAACCAGCAACCAGCAACCGGGCGGCGGCGAGCGGACGACGACGAGCGGCTGGC
>JBBMJZ010387689.1:0-15033 GCA_037833815.1 Zingiber zerumbet | reverse complement strand
GACGCGACAAAAAAAAAAGCCAAAGCAAAGGCGATGGAGATGGGAGATGGAGGAGCTTACAGGAGAAGGAAGTGCTGAAGAAGAAAGGCGTTGAGGTTCGTCGGAGCACAGGAAAAGCAAAATCGCCGGAATGCCGAAGGACTGAGTCGCCGGAGCACTAGAACGCAAGCACAGTAACTGCGGAGGAAGAGGAGGCGACGCTATAAAGGTTAGGCTAGGCTACCCGGAACCGCCAGATCCAGGTAGGGATCTAAGAGTCAAATCTGGTTGTCGAATTCGAAACGCCAAAGGTCACATCAACAGTTGTCACCTCAGACATACGGCGACTGTGGCGGCACCACGTGGCACGCCCTCATCGACCGGCATTTAATATGCACCATTATCGGGCATGGTCGCGTGCTCGGCCTTAATGACAGTGATTTGCACGAATCCCAAAGAGATTCAGATGACGCCAACTTTGACTGTCTGCGGACCAGGTCGTAGGATGACAAATGCCCCAAGTACCGGCACATGCTTCGCCGAGCGGACTTGGACGTCGATTGGGATTTCCTCAGCATTAAGGTCGATCAGCCAGCAAAGCATTGAACTACTTTGTCCAGTCAGTCGAGCTTACAGCCTCCTTCGACTAGACTTGAGGGGGAGGCATGTGATCCGATGAGAAGGAAGGGCCCGGTCAGTAGGTGAGTCAGTGACACGTGGAAAGTCAAAGTCAGGCGGTCAACGCCTCGGGTCCCGTCGAGCGGCCGACGCACTTGCCTTGAGTGACGCAACAAGCATTCAAGATAACGCAACAGCTCGGCCTGACGCCGAGCTTTCGACGCTCACGAATATAAAGGAGACAAGTGCCGAGTTGACCCCTGCTCGGCCGACCGACGGCACCGCCCCAGCCAAGACAGGGACCACCCAGCGCAGTGGAGGCGGGACAGCGGGTCCCCCGCTAGGCTCGACCATTACATCACCTGAGCGACCTCCCGCTCGGCCCAGTAACCGACAAGATGAGTAGCGGGGTATATCCTTCTAGGAAGCAGTGACGCCAACAGACAGCATGGTTGGCAGCATGGGCAGACAGAGAATCGTATGGGGGAAGCTTCCACTATCACATCAGGGATATACTCAGACTGTTAAGGTATGGCGTCAAGCGCGCTTTTCTGACACATCCATTACAGGTATGCTTTGAGAAGTGTGCACACCTCAGTAAGCATGCACGTGCCTTCAAGGAGTCATATATAAGGACCCTCATATTTCGGCGGAGGTAGGCTGAATCTTCACTGTAGCTACAGTTCTCATCTCATTACTATGCTTCAATTTCCTGCTGGTATTTGACTTGAGCGTCGGAGGGTCGTCGCCGGGATCCCCTTCCAGGCTCGGTTTGTGTTTGCATGTTCTCGCCGGAGCTCCACGTCACCCAGAGGTCTACGCGAAAGCCATTGAGGAGCGCCACGTCACCAGCGTCCGTTGAATCGAGTCTCGGACAGGATCAACTAATAACTCAACACAAACAACAAAATAAAGCTTGAGTTTCGAAAACGTGTCTAACCACGCAAGTAGGAATTAACCAATATTATATATCCAAAGATAAAATATATTATGTAAAATCTGATAAATCAAATCAAAAGTCAAAACACAGACCTAGACCAACTAAATCAAAATCGAAATATTTTAGACCCCACCAAAAATCAGACTATCATCAAGTTAAATACAATTATAAAAGTAACAGACATAAACCTAAAACTAAAACTTGAAAATACATGCTAATAATTCAAGGGGAGACTCTAGAATAGCTGGCACCTCCAAAACTAACATACCCAGCAGGGTAATTAGGACTAGTTAAAACGGGACAAATGTTTAACTTGACTTACGGTACTGGTAAAGTTTTGGATAATAGTAGGTTAGGAAAGCTTAGTCTATGCATGTCTAGGAAGATATGACTTCGACCTAGTACATTTGGCTAAATGGAACTAACTGAAACTACCTCTTACGAATCTTAACTAGTTAGACCAAGGTTTTGTACTAAGTTTAGTGGATAGGACTATTTGGAAGACCTCGAATGCATGGTTACTCTAATGATGTCCAAGTGACTCACCATAGCCCAGAACTTTAGCCAAAAAATGTCTATTTGTTGAGCCCAAAACTAAACCTGAATCTAACACAAGTTAAACCAAATCCTAAAACTGAACCTAATTCATCTCACAAAAGTATAGGATTCACTGATTGAAAATTTAGATCGGGTGAGATGACTAAAGATTTAAATTAAAATTAAATTTAATTAAATTAAAATTAAATTAAATTAAATTAAAATTAAAATTAAAATTAAATTAAATTAAATCAAATCAAATCAAATTAAATCAAATTAAATTAAATTAAAATTAAATTAAAATCAAATTAAATTAAAATTAAACTAAATTAAATTAGTATCATTTAAAAAGAATAGTATATTTTCCATCTAATTGAAGTAAAAAAAAATCATGCTCAATTTGATAGAAAATATACTAGATTCTAATTTAATATACTAAATTTAAGAGAAATTATACTCATTTTTAGACTTTTTATACTTAAAAATATCATGGACAATTAGATAAATATTTTTGACTATGGAGTAGAAATAAAAGTTTTTATTATTAGAGACTACATGCAAAGTTTTATATACCAATGAGGGC
This sequence comes from Zingiber zerumbet, assembly GCA_037833815.1. Classification (NCBI taxonomy): domain Eukaryota; kingdom Viridiplantae; phylum Streptophyta; class Magnoliopsida; order Zingiberales; family Zingiberaceae; genus Zingiber; species Zingiber zerumbet. Next base: position 12,376 of record JBBMJZ010387689.1, on the reverse strand, counting down.
TGCATGTAAATTTTTCCAAATACAGTGAATTAGAGAACATATAGACTACAGTCTCACAGCAAAATTCAAATAATATATAAAACCGAATTAATGTCATCATTTTTTTAAGTAAAAGATTATTATACTTAACTAAGTGTCCATCGTATTATGTATAGGAAGATAAATTATAAGTTAAATTATATGAAAGAGGCTTATTTATTAAATGGTCATTTGAGGAATCCAAATTTATTGTATTCTTAAGGATGAAGGACAACTAGATGACAGAAGTCGTGATAGATATTTATATTCGTAAATGTGATAGCTCCTGGTTGACATAATTTATTGAGCAAACTACTAGTGCGCCTAATTGCAACCTGCCGGGTTATTAGTTTATCAATTTCAATTGATTGTTATTTTACCATCACATTTTTTTTAGTATAATGCACAGTTACGATTACAAGATAAATTTCACAATTGTTTTAGGAGAGAATGTCATCGTTCAATGTGGTTCTGCCATTAGCAGACGATCAACGGCCATTGTGGACGTAAAAAAGTAAAACTTCGCAGCCAAGGTCTGATAAAAGGTAGAGACTAGAGACGCGTTGTAAGCAAAATGCCCAGGACCAATTAAACTTGTCAATGGGCCCACACTGGGCCTGGAACCTGCAAAAATCATCACGGGCCAGCCCAGTTTTTTTCTTGTCGTGTTGGGCCTGCACCAGTGGCCAGGCTCCAAGTATGAATTAGATGTTTAATATTTCTAAATTACTAAAAAAATATATATATTTAAAAAAAAGTAGCATTATCAATGTAAAATCATTTAATTTTTAAATTTCAAATTTATTTTTGAAACTTTTAACGATATTTACATGTAATTTTATATAGTATCAATATTATTAAAATATTTAAATTTTGTATACAATGCAATTTAAAATATGTAATTGAACTGAAAATTTGGGAGCAACTACGTGCCCATGGCATGACCTACTTTTAGTAGGACGCAGGAACGGTATGACGCTATTCCGTTAAGGCATCAAGGCGCAGTCAATCACGTGCGAGCACGAGCCATGGCCCGCTCAATCCCATTGGCAGAATAATTGCTTGCCAACTAGAGGCGAGAAATTTAGCATAATCAAAATATCAATATAATCACCAAAAAAATCAACAAATTGGTACCAAATAATTCTATTTGTTTTTCTAGGAAAAAAAAGAATTTCCAATGCCAAGATACGTACTCGTAACCATTTTTAAATTTTAAAACTGATCATTAATCATTTTTAAAAGAGTCAATAAAAATAGACAATTCAACAAATACTAAAAAGTTGCAACATAAATAAGCTTCTTCCTCTAAACAAATTTTTTTTATCCGCTAATCAAAAGAAGTCGAAAACCAACACAGAAAATATACATAAAGAGCAAAACAAAATTAGCATCTCATTTGAAACGGTCCAATATAATAAACCCCACGGTAATATACAAACAAATAAATCACTTTTGCCCACAGCACCGTTTGCAGGGAGAAAATCAAACACGAGCATTTTCACCCACTAAAAATTAACTCCACCTATTGAAACAAACATCCATGTAGATACCAACTAAGCCAATAAATTAGGGGGGAAAAAAAGAGAAGATAAACATACTACACATCACATGAGTTCCATAAAACGCAAAAGTTCTACACAATTCATAGCTTGATCAATACAAATAAATCACCGAACTAATAATAAGCAAAACACGCATTTAAGAGTTTGACTTAAGAAACAAACTTAGCTGAACAAAAATAAAAACCCTAACCTAAAGTTAATTTCCACAATGCCAAACAGTCAGATGATAAATGACGGCAAAGAACATCCGTCACGAGCATTAATCATATGTACTAGCACTAAAAAAGCAAGCACTAGCAATACATCATTGAGAATTACTTCCCAACCTAACATAGACGTTACCAGTTACCTAAACGGCAGTACTCAATCTAAGCTAAAAGAATCATCACATGAAATCCACGAAGGGGGGAGCCAGAAGACACAACAAAATATCCATATTGATAGTTGATTTGCTTGCAACTTAGAAATCCTAAATACTCTAACGAAAGCATGTCATGAGATTGCTTAAAAGGGTTTTGTAAAAGGCCCCCTCCCAGTCATCAAACACATCGATCTGACCTAGAATAATTATGGGAAGATGATGGCTGAAGCCAACAACATGATTGATTCAAGAAATATCAGCCCAACGCATGAGACAATGGATGATGAAGATGAAAGAGAACCATGAGGAGTCTGGTTCCTGCAAACATTCAAATAAAATCACCAATGTGGAATTGAATGATTAGGAGAGAGTGAAAAACATTTGCATTGAAATGGAGTGCTGGGGATGATAGGAACATACTTCTGTCTATCTTTAAGAAGGCCACAATAGAGGGCATTATTTGGCATCTCCATCTCTGTCTTGTTAGAGCTATCTTCAGGATTGACGACTCGTACATACACCTCCTGCCCAAGATACCATGTATCCAGATTCTCCACTCGTACATTCCAAAACCCTACACTGTCCAATGAGACTAGCACAGCTGTCCATGCCCCAGGGAAAACCTATACGAGAGATACAGTATAGCAGGCAGACGACTAACTGAGCTATTTGACCAAATGAAAAGTGTGACAACAGAAGAAGATTTATTCAAGAACAAAATTATCATCATCATTATCACGGCAGCCCCAACTTACATAAAGACAATAATAGCTACACCCTTCACTTCAAACAATGGCCCAGACAATAGAGAGAGAACTAAAAAAATGAATCTACGATTGTTATGTTTCTGAATAGAAGTTCACTTTCACTTTTATGTTGATCAAACATGCACAAGGTTCCGGATTGGCCATTTCAAACAACCCGGGAAATAGAGAAGATGCATTCATATGCACAAGACACTGAAAGTTAACCCGCTAACAAACTCATAGTGCTGATCCAAATTCAAAACAAGAAAAACATCCATTTGCATCTTTAGTAATCGCGATTCATATTTGAGTTTTTCATTTGAATGGTAGATTTTCATCCAGTCACATGTTAAATACCCAAAAGTTGAATTTGCATCTCACCGATCATATAGAAAAACCTTCAGTGAAGGTAAACAGATTATGGTGTATCTGGAACATTAGCAGCGCTTAACTGTGAACACTAAATTCTTAAATGCAAGTTGCAAGTAGAAGCACAAGAACAAATTCTACAACCAAAATCAAATTTATGATTTGTGAAAAATGTAAGAATTACCTAATGCAGAATGTTATGAAAACAAACTCAGTTTAAATAGAATTCAGACAAGATGCGTCCATATCACCAAAGAATCATAAAGCATATCTAGCATTAGGTACCTGGGTTGTACAGCGAGAAACACCATCCCACTTGTTGTATGTGCCTCTACTATTTTCTGTCCACTCTCCATAATCCATCCTGATATTATTCAAAAACAAAAGTGAGAAATCAAAATGAAAATGATTCGACTTCAGCCATTTTCACCTAAGCAATGCAAATATTGTTCATACCCCACTACGAAGAATGCATATCCATCCATGTGATATGTCTGAACTGTAGTGTCATTATTTTGAAATATGATCTCCATGAAACCCTTATATGTGCCATTAATCACAGATGTACCAAGCCGAGGAGGTCTATCAAGCGGCCTTGTTGGGAAATCAAGGGTATAAACTCCCTGCCTATCAAATTCATCTGCAAGTCTTAATGGAGTACTAGGAGGTGAAAATGATATGCCATTGAGTGTTGTCCTTCTCTTCCCATCAATGACAACAGGAGGCTCGTTTCTCAAAACATACACTTGTGTCACATCAATCGAACCATATCTAAATGATCCCTGGGGGTTAGGACGTGCGGCACCAGCACTTACATTCGTCCTGAAAAGGTAAGAAGCTAAAGCAAATGGATACTAGAACGCTAATATTGGATACACTAAGGGGAAAACATCAATAGATTCTTTCAGAACCATAAAATACTCAGTACCAAAACTACAGCCAAGGAAATTATCAATTGAGTATGTAAGCTTTGATTTGTTTGTAAATCAAATTAAAAAACAATTATTGAAAATAATAGTATGTAGAGCGCTGGTGTATCTAAGATATGGATTGCATGCGAACCTGATTGATCTAGCCTGGTTCATGGAAAAGGTCTTGTCAAAGAAATCATTAGGAGGATCTGGAAGGGGGCCAGATGCTTTTCCTTTGGAATTTGAGTAGTGCAAAATGCCAACACCGATAACCCTAGTCCATAGTGACTCATTCACAAACCTAGCACTCGCCACAATGTAGTAGTCACTGCTTGCATTCTGGTCCATGGTAACCAGCATGGAGTATGACTGCCCAACATGGATATCAAGGTTGCTAAAATTCTGCTGCACTGTGTATGATCCTTCTGTTTCCACAAGAAGCATGTTGTGATTTTGAATTCTGAAATTCAAGCTAGTTGAAATGCCCACATTATGGACGCGGAACCGATATGTTTTGCCTATTACAAGGAAAATGAGTTTATTAGAAATCATGTTATGTTAAAGCGACAAAAACATAATAATAATGACATATAAACTCAACAAGCTTCCTGTAGTTAATTAGATCTAATACTAAACTCTAAAATTACACAATGAAATGGAACAGCAGGTTAAGTGGCAAACAATATAAGAAAGGGAGAATTCAGTTATAAGAATTAATTTAAGCGGATATGCTAAATGAGTTATTAGATGCTCAAGGATGTGTGCTTTCTGCAAGTATCGTAAGGTTCAAGCAAACTAAACTAATCCACATATATACCAACCAAGTGTGTATGACTTTGTTCTGATGATAAATAAACAACGGAAATCAAGCTGAAAAAACAATTACTGATAGAATTTTTAAAGGATCGTTGCCTAAGCTTTTGTATTATTTCACACCAACCCAATTTCTTATCATGACAATGAGAACTCAGAAACTGTATCAAACTACCATGTCAAATATTTTCAAATAATTGTCCATCCTGATCAAATTAAATAAGAGATAAGCATTGGTATTTGATATTCTTCAGTCCCCAATAAGAATTGGGGTAGATCAGATCAGATCAAATAATTGTCCATCCTGATTGACGTATGTGACTAAACTCTTCACAGTATGCTTCAACATAAGGTTGCGAAAGAAGGTACCTGGTTCAACATTGATTGTCTCATACTCAATGCCATCAGGAACAAGTGTGTCATTGTAACGATAAGGTCCCTTCCCATTTATGAGAACACCATCTGGCATTCCGAGGCCTTTCCCTTCATCAAGTGCCTTTCTCAGATCCTATGCACAGGAAACCAACAAAGCCAAACTCATAAGTACCACATGTAGCCAGAAGGGTGACAAGAAATTGAAAAACCAACACACCGTATGATTCTTAATGTACCAGTCCCCAATGAACATGGTGATGTCTCCATACGGACTGCCGAATGGCACAGCAATGACTGCACGATTGTTGACAGTGATGCCACCGTAGCCACCGACAGCACGTTGAAGATTGAGGGAGGGGAAATAGAAGAAGCTCCCTATCTGGTCCTTCACTTGGAACTGGTAGGTCCAATTCCAACCTGGGGGGATGGGGCAATTAGTGCCCAGCACTCCATCTTGCCAACAATTCTTCCGATGCTGGATCCCATCCCTTGTCCCACAACAGATCAAACAACGAAAACAGATTAGCATCCACCCAACCAAACCCTCCGCCACTCGAGAAAGAAAACAACAGATCAACATAACAAGATCAATCCCCAAACTTATGTTAACCCTTTAAACAAAAACAAAACAAAACAAAACAAAACAAAAAAGAGCTTGAAACCCTCGAAATCAGAAGGAAAAAAAGGAAAAGACAAGGAAACTTACCACGTGAGGAGGAGCGGCTCGTCCAAGCTGTTGAGAACATTAACGACCACATTCCAGTTGGTGGTAACGTTCATAACAGGGCCGGGAAATTGCTTCGAGATTGTGATCACCTATCTCCGATCAAACAAACAAACAAACAAACACTCCTTACAAGTCCAAAAACAAAAATCTAAGAAACCCTAAGAATCACATTCAACAAAAAGAACACTCTCTTCAGCTCAAAACAAGTACGAGAACATCAGATCGAGTATACATCTAAATATACAAATGAAACTGCATCAGATCGAAAAAAATACAAGCTTAAACGAGGCTGAAAACTCACCCGTTGCGGCACTCCGAGCGGAGAAGCGGTGACGTAGGAGACATCCCAGTCGAAGTAGGCGAAGGGGTCGCCGGCGAAGCAAGGACACACCATGGCGGTGGCCCATAACAGCACTACCGCCACCCTACTCACAGCCGTCGATCTCGCTAGACACAACCCTACCATTTCCACTTTTCTTCTCCTCCTCCCCTTGTGCCTTCTTTTATACTAAGCCGGTGTTATTGGGAAACAAGAGCAAGCTGATGAGATGAGAGTAGCAGCGTTAGTAGCATATACTCGCTCTGTTTCCACTTCCACTTAAATCTAAACATTTCTTAATTTAACTCTGAAATTTTAAAATAAAAAATTTCTGCTTACAAATAAAATGGTGATTATGTATTATAGGTCAACTTTATAATTAAGATGATTTTAAGATAAAAAAATTTCTCTTATAATAAATTTATCAACGTCTAACTAATTAACACCATGGGACTTTTTTGGAACAACGTCTATTACGGCAGAGATTTAAATTTGAATGTAGACTTATGTTTAGAAAGACGTGCCTTTTGCCCTCCTATATTACGTAGATATTAATTTTCTCTAACTTTCGAAATTACATTATTGCCCTTGATCACTTACGCATTAAATGAATATTTTGAATTTCAATCTTCAAGGGCGTAAGTGTAATTAAGCACTTCTTTTTGTCCAAGGCGGGAGATCAACGCCCAGCGACCGGGAACAAAAGCCCGAGACTGCGTTAAGTATAAGATGACGACAAATCCGCTGTTTGTATTTACTCAGGAAACAGGAAGCTAATCTACAAAATACTCTGCGCGTGGATTTATTGACTATCTGTCCATTGAAACCCTGTTTCGCGTTGCGTCTTTCGCAGAGAGCTAGCGCTTCGGCGAGGAGACAAAACTAATAAACGCAGAAAGAGCGCCACGTCGGCTTAGGAAAACGCGAGCAGGCCGGCATGTTGGCAAAGGGTAGTGCATTGTGGTAAAAGGTGAATACGTGTGCCCCTAACGTTCCTATAAATTTGTCCCAGGGCTAATACGGAGGAGGTAAAAATTACGGACGGCTATTAGCCGGGCTACTAGTCTTTGGAATAGTAACTAGCGTATAAGGGAGGTATTTTATCTCGGCTTTGCTGAGATTTGAACCCCAGACCTCATTGTAGCAACACCTCATGCGTTAGCCACTAGATCATCCTGAGGGGACAGCAAAGGGTATAGTATATGTGGTAAAAAGACGATTCACTCATCCCAACGTCTCCACCAATCCGTCTCTAAGCTAACACAGAAGAGATAACAGCAAAGGGTACTATGCACTCATCGGTGTTCAATCAGGTGCATACTAATTACTGATGATAAATATAATATGAATTGTTAATTAATATATTCGAACTTATCGGCACCGGCGCGTTGTTAGTATTTGAAAAAAAGCTACAAGTTCTCTCTCCGCTCGATTTGCATAGGAAAATAAAATACAGAACGCTTTTAACGCGAGTGGGCCAATCCGATGCTCGTACTTGGACAGGAACTAGGAATATCAGCATCGAACAATCTACGCGTGGGCCCTGTTGATGGCCCATCTGCTGACATCCTGTTTCGTGTTGTGCGGCGTTTGCAGCATCAATGGTGCATCTCGTGAGGTAGATTGGAGTGTTGGCTTGGATGAATTGGCGGATCACTGGAACGAATACAGTCGCCTTTTACCGCCGTAAGGTCGATTTCCAGGGAGAAAATGCCAATTTTTATTAAGTAATTTTAAATAATTTTTGATATTTTTTTAATAAGTTGGTCAAAAAATAAGATATATAATATTATTTTATGTGTAAATTTTAATTTATTTTAATACATTATAAAGTCATTTAGTACCTTCTGTTATTTTAATATTTTTTTAAAAAAACTTTTGATAAAATTTAAAACTGGAACGCGGTTGCTTGTTGGGAAACGCGCAGAGAAGATGAGGCAGCGGAGTGGGCCAAATCGGCACCCACTATGGCGACCGTTACAAAAAGGTTGTGCGTAAAAAGCGAATCCAAAGCTTTAATTAATTTGAATTAAAAGTCCGGTCGCATAGATATTCTCTTATTATCTCTTAACCGTGTAATTGTCAAACGAATCGATCCTGTTAGTCGGTTTAAAAATATTTAATTTATATTTAAAATTATCCAATTAACTCAAAATATTTCATAATTTTTTCAAATCCAATTTAAATTCATAATATTTTATAATAACAACCAAATTTTATTCCACTAGATAGGATCGACTATAAGGATTATTTTATGCCGTTGAGTTATATCTCCTACTATATCATCATCTATACTTAAATAAATTTTATCTTGTTTATTTGTGTTAATTAAGTTTTTTTTATATTCCTTTTCCTCATTTTATATGTGTGTCTATCATAGTTTCACATCATCTAACTAGAGTATTTATTAGCCGTCTAAGTACATGCACGTATCATCTTAAACGTGTCTCTCAGAGTTTTTCCTCAATATATACAACTCTGACTTTCTCTGTAATGCTCTCATTTTTTATTCTGTTCATCCTCGTATGTCCACACATCTATCTTAACATCCTCATCTCTATAACTCTCAGCTTCTGCTCATGTGCTCGAGTCATAGCCCAGCATTCAATTTCATATAATATAGTAAGTCTAGCTGCGATTTTGTAGAATTTTCCTTTAAGTTTTAGAGGTATTATACGGTTACATAAAACATCTGACGCTCTCCTTAATTTCAATCATCCTGCTTGTATTCTATATAAGGCATCTCTTCAATCCCTCCATCATTTACAAAAATTATTCTAAATATTTAAAACTCTTGATTCTAAATAACTCATCATTTTCTATCTTAACAATTATTTCATTATGTTTAATATTCCTAAACTTAAATTCTATACATTCTATCTTTATTCTACTAAACCTAAAATATTTCCCTTCTAGTGTTTTCCTCCAAGATTCTAGTTTGGCATTTACTCTTTCACGTATATCATTTATCAAAATAATATCATCTGCAAACAACATGTATCACGGTACTGTGTATTGAATGTATACAGTGAGTTCGTCTATAATTAGTTAAAAAAGATAGAGACTTAGAGTTGATCTTTAATGTAACCCTATTTTTATTAGAAATACTTCAGTTACTCCGCTTGAAATCTTTACTCTTGTCATTATATCCTCATACATATCCTTAATTATTTCAATTTATGTTACTCCAACACCTCTCTTTTTTAAGATTCTCAATATAATTTCTCTTAAGACTCTATCATAATTTTTTTTAAGTCAATGAATATTACGTGCAGATCTTATTTTTGCTCCCAATATTTTTTAATTAATTGTCTAAGAAAATGTATAGTTTTTATTGTCGACCTTCCAGGCATAAACCCAAATTGATTTTTGATCGCTGAGGTATCCTTACTTAATCTTTTTTTATTACTTTTTCCCAAAGTTTCATAGTATGACTCATTAATTTAATACCTCTATAGTTTGTATAATTTTACACGTCTTCATTGTTCTTATATAAGGGAACTAGAGTACCTATCCTCCATTAATCAGATATTTTTTCATTTTCAATATCATGTTAATAATTTTATAAGTTATTAAATACCTTGTTTCCCTAGGTATCTCCATTCCTCTATCAGAATATCATCTAATTCAACCGCTTTTCCATTAGACATCTCATTTAAAGCTTGTTCTACTTCTAAAGTTTGAATTCTATAATAAAAATTTAAATATCTATACTCATATGATTTACTTAAATTACCTAAATTAAATTAGTCAACTAAACCTTCATTAAAAATTTGATAAAAATACCTCTTCCACCGCTCTTTTTTTCTCCATCGTTTACTAATAGTACCCTATTACATTCATCTTTAATACATTTTATTTGGATAAGATCTCTTGTCTTCATTTCTCTCATTTTAGCTATTCTATAAATATCTCTTTCTCCTTCTTTTGTATCTAATTTTTGATATAATCGTTTAAAAGTTTCATTCTTTACTTTATTCACTACTTTCTTAGCTACTGTATATTTTTTTTAAGTTTTCATCGTTCTTATAAATATATAATTTCTTATAAGTTATTCAATTTTTCCTTTACTTTCTCTTGTACTTTCTCATTCCACCACTAAGATTTTTTACTTAGTGGTGTATGTCCCTTTGACTCATCGAGTACACTCTGAACTATTATTTTCAACTTTGATATCATCTTATCTTATGTCGTATTAGAGTCACTGTACATTTTTTCTAATGCTTGTACTTCTACCTTCTACTTAAATATATTTTGCTTCTCGTCCTTTAACTTCCACCACTTAATTTTAGGAGTCATATAATTTTTTTTATTGATACTATATTTTAGGCATATATTGTTGGATCGTAACGCACGTGAGAGGGGGGTGAATCACGTAGTTTTCAAAAACACTTCTTTTATATTTTTAAAAACGTGAGTACACAGTGGAAAGTAGGAAGTTCGAAGACAAGGAAATACGAGAAGAACACAAGTGATTTTTTACTTAGTTCGGAGTCTTCGACGACTCCTACTCCAAGGTCCAGGTCCCGCGGACCTATCGATGGGCAATCCACTAAAAACCTCTTCCAATACCCCCGAAAGAGAGAATTGAGTACAAAGAATTAGGTCAAGTGCAACAAACAGCACTTGTCCTTTTTGTAGAAATTAAGTAAAGAAAAATATGTTACTAACACTTAAGGTACTAAAATGAGGTGCTACGTGTTGATGTCTGTCTTTCAGGTGCAATCAGAACTCCTCGGAGCAGTCATCAGGCTCAGCAGCTTCGTAGTAGAGTTGCAGCAGGAATAGGGAGTAGTCGGAGGTTCAAATGTGTGTGCGGTAGCTCGTATGTAGTTCTTGTTGTAAAGCCTCCTCGAAACTGTCTTCATGGAAGGTGCCTTCCATAAGCATGGAAGGTGCCTCCAATGAGGCAAAATCAATCCCGAAGTGATCGGTGTTTATCCTTGACTCTGGCCAAATTTCATCCAGTGGAAGGCGTCTTCCATAGCCATGGAAAGTGCCTTCTATGAACAGTACCGAAGCGCCTTCCATAGCCATGGAAGGCGCCTTTGGGTACTATTCACCGGAAGACAACTTTGCTCACTTGCTTGCTTTCTTCCCTGCAACAAATGTGTTAGTCCAAGAATACCATGCAAGACAGGTGTTAGCACAATATAAAAAAAAATAAAGTAATTAGTTTCTGTCCTCCTAAGATCAGAAACTAGTCAAAGTTTCAGTCTAGGGATCCCAAATGGACCTAGACTGGACTGACGCCTACTGTCCCTTAACTGGGACACGTCCTCATAATTACTCTCCTCCAGTGACTTACCTTCACTTATCGTTTGCCAGACATCCGGTCAGCCCGTCGACCAGTCTGAACTTCGTGCCAGCTATCCGGTCGGCCCGTCGACCTAGCTGGATTATGTGCTGGCTATTCAGTCAACCCGTCGACCTAGCTGGATTTCGTGTCAGCTATCCGGTCGGTCCGTCGACCTAGCTGAGCTTCGCACCAACTATCCGGTCGGCCCGTCGACCTAGCTGGATTTCTCCTACACACTCAGTCAAAGTGTTAGATCATAACAAAACTAACTTGACCTACTTTGTCATTCATCAAAACCTGAGTTAGACCATTAGTGCTAACCACACCAACATATATCCCACTGGTAGAACCAGCCCATGTGATCTACTAGGACTGTGTGTTGGGACCGGCAGGCCGGCTAGAAGGGGGGTTGAATAGCCTGCAAAAATAAAAAGGAAACCCTTCTCGGAGTTTTAAAGAAATATTTGCATAAAATTAAAGAAACAGAAAGTAGAAGAAGAGGCATAGGGGGTTTTACTTGGTTACAACCGGGGAGATGTTAATCTAAGGAAGTTAAAGCACAATATATATCTCCTTCAGACGGAGAAGCCTCTTACAGCATTCAAGCACAGAAAAATAAAGAACCTAAACTAAGAATGAAGCGTACAAGTATTGAAACAAAATTGCTTGTGTTATTTTAAAGCTTCTAGACCAAGGCTGTATTTATAGCCTTGGTCGGGGCGCCTAGAAGGGTTCCAGGCGCCTGGAAAGGGATACAATTTTATCCTCGATGCAACGATCAACGTCCACGTCGAACTTGATAACTTTTTAGTTTCGAGCGCCCAGAAGGGTTCCAGGCGCCCAGAGTAAGGGCACCCCCACTGCTTCGGTTCA
>JBBMJZ010387675.1:0-10021 GCA_037833815.1 Zingiber zerumbet | reverse complement strand
GTTATTACTTTATGACCTAAAGGTCACGGGTTTGAATCCTGAAAACAGTTTTTCACAAAAAAAAAAAGAAAAAAAAAGCAAGGTATAAGGCTGCATATAATGGATTCTTCTCCGGTACAGTCAATCCCAAATAATTGAGACCATCTTCCGTTATCAATATTGTTTAAGCAAGATTTAAAATAGTATTTTCTATTAAAAAGTATTATGAGAATAGTTATCCACAGGGGGTTTAGTTCCAAGTTGGATACTTAAAGTTTGTATATCTTGTAATAGTTCTCTTTGGAATGGTAACATGATCTTAATTACTTTAAACAAAGTTTGTCGAGTATTACTAATTTTGAGTATGTTTTCTTTATCATCTTCACCTTTCAATCCAAAGGTATGTTTCGAACCAACATAGAAATTAGTTGTTTGTCGCACTCATTCTTACAACTTTAGTTGGCTTATGTTGGTTCTCTTATAGTTTGCCGAATATTATCCGCTCTCAAGTTTCATGTTTTAACACGCTGCATGCTGTTGATTGTTAGGTGATATACTTAGTGCCTAGCAACCTTTCTATATTGTGTATAATATTCATTTGTGTTTCGCCTTTTTCTTCTTTTGTAAAAATCAAAGTCATGTCAAGTTTAATCATGTTTTAACTTTAATCAGTTATTTTATCAAGCTTCATGCGTAAGTTTGTTTATTAAACTAAAACTTTTACAGAGATTACAGTATAATAAATAAATAATATCTTAAATGTATACAAGTGTTATATTATTTTATATTTGGATAAAAATTAAAAAATATATATATAGTCAACCTTAGATACATTTGTTGGGAAAAAACAACTAATTCATCAATTTAACACAATTTAATTTAAAAATATTGAAAGTTGTTTGTTTTTTGCTTTGTTTTTCTTAAAATAGTGTCTGTTAACTTGTAGCTGTCTATTATATTAAACAAATATTTATTCTCCCAATTGCATGACTATAAAACCTATTCTTCTTATACACCTAATCCATTGTTTGTCTGGTTAAATAGAAAATGACATGACATTAATTGTACAAATTCATCTGCAAACACTGGAGTTGAAAAATGTGATGTTATTGTCAGACTGATTTAAAATTCTTCAATGTGTTAAGATCACACTCAATTTCCTTAATGTCAACTTGTCCATGGAAGATTTTCAAAATAGCCCATCTGGTTTATGTTTGTTTTGTTTTTCTCAAGATGCCGTTTCACTTTTTTAAATTTGCAAAGCAAGGGTCTTCGTGATTATTAATAATGTTCTAGATTAAAATGTGTATTAGTACATGGTAAATCATGTCAAATATGAGGAAAAAAAATTAATATAAAGACCTTTGGAGTTAACATATAATCACGTGAAGAACTCCTATTCCTTTTGTGTAAAAATCTTAAATAGTTTGTCTTTAATGTAATAGATTTTTGTACTTATTTAAATAAAATTTGAAAAATGTATAGATTCACTCATTCAATCACTTGACTAAGGTTCTTGCACTGTTGCACCACAATTAAGAACATCAATTTCGTGTGTCATTATATCAAAGTCTCCTTAATTTAGCAAATGTAGACTAAATTAAATTTCAAATGTGAAAGGATTGATTCCCTGTATGAGTTTAAAAGTTTTCATTTATCAAGTGTGCTTTCTAACTATTATAAATCAAACTCATGAAATTACTATAAATCTCAACTTTTAATTAATGCAATGATTGGGCCAGTGGTGCATACACATGAACCCTTGATTTTGATTTTGATTTTTCTTTGTGCTATTAAACAATGTCCATTCAATATTTTTTTTAAGTTATATTCAATAATATTTTTTTCTACAAAAAAAAATTTAGAGATAATAGTGAGTCTAAGTATCTATTGTCATCTTTAAAAAAAAGTGTTTTATTATAATTTGGTTGGTTTGTCCACTTGTCTGTTAACATAAAAAAATTTAGTAGTTGATGATAAAATTAGACAACAAGACTCTAATTAATTGTGAGCTTAATTCTAAATGATGAAAAAGTTTGCGTGGTCAAGTTTGCCGACCATGTCAAATAATGGTAAAAAATAAATATTTTAGCTTTTATTTAAAATAAAGTTGATTGCTTGTTAAAGGAACATAACAACAAAAATAATTGATGTTAAATAAAGAAGAGTCAGCTTATTAACTTCCAAACCATATATAGTCGTTGATTGAGAAATACTATTATATATATATTACAATTAAATAGATTAATCTTCTTTTGCTTTTAATTGAATTAAATGGTTTCATTCTAATCCCATCATATTAGCATTTAATATTACGTGAGATTAATTTTAATTTAATATTTTTTTAATATTAATTTAATTGATTGGCCCCCACCAATCAAGGTATTTTCCATTTTTTTTTTCTTTTCAATGTTTCTAAATTTAATAAGAAAAATTCGAAATCCTTGGAGTTGTTGGGAAAACCTAGCAAAAGTGCCCATGGGACCCACTGCCTGGTCCACGTGACTTTCTGTTGGCTCAGAAATATGTGGGCCATCCGTTTTGCGAGGCGGAGTTATCAACCGTCCACGTGATCTTAGTCATCTATCTCATGCGGCGAAAATGATTCACTCATCTCAAATGTTTTTATCGTGGATTCCGTCCCGGGACTATAATGTTAATGTAAAATATTTAAATTATCATATATTTATATTTTGATCTTTAATTATGACATATTCATACAAAATTTTCTTTTAAATAGAACTGAACTGATAAATCATACATCGAGCCATCTGTAAGATATTTTATCATCCAAAAGATTATTCAATCGATGCTTAGGGTTCGATTTTTATGGTGGTAAAAGATGATTAAATTTGTCTTAGTATTTCTGTTAATATGTCCCAGGACTAATATAGAAAAGGTAAATCATGAATAACTCATAAGGAATGTATTTACCTTGACTATATCAAAATTTAAATCCTAAATCTCATAATGATAATATTTTATGGTTTGCCACTAAATTATCCTGAGAAGAAAGGGTTCGATCTCTATAATTACACCGATGGAAGAACTTGAGTTTTTTTTTAAATATCACAAGGAGAAAAAGTATCTACACACTTTAAAATTTACTAAATGATGTTAAAAAAAAAAATTTCATGTCCTACGTTTTATGAGTTTATTTATATTTATTTAATACACATAAAAAAATAATTAAATAAATATATTTCAATCACTTATTAAATTAAATAAATAAATTTGACCGTATATATTCTTAAATAGAGATCCAGAATTATCAATAAATAATATTCTTATATTTCATCGAGAAAATTCTTATTAATGTATAAAGAAATCAGAATAAAGAAAATCTCCTTGTAAATTTAAAAATATAAATTTTTAAAATAATTAAATTTAAAAATGAGAGTATGACAGTATCCAAATAAATTTTAAAAAAAAATTTGAACAATTTTTTTCACTAGCTCTCATCAATTTAGTCTTGACTTAATTCGATTGATGTTACCAAACAATCTTGAACAATACAAAGCATGACTTTGACTTGGCTTTATTTACAACCTTAATTCTTCTTCCAACTTATTTCAAAAGATTTGCTTCAGCTTAAATTCATTAATTAATGAATCAAATATTTAAAAATGATATTAGTTGATTGATTAGTCGGCCTAAAGTGATATTAGTCAATTGGCGGGTTGATTGGTGTCTACTAATTGATTGATATAAATTGATTGAATATGATTTCAACTGACTAAGTGGATTGAACATCTTTGATTAAAACTGTTTTGATCCTAAAACTCATATATTCCTTAGCACTGCTAAAGTTAGCTTGAGTTTACCCATATTATTAACTCTATAGATTGGCTATCAGTTCTGGCTTATAAACTTTAGAATCATGGTAAATAGACTTTGTTGCATTTGTCACAAATTTCTTTAAATTATTTTTTAAAAAAATTAAATCCTTTAAATTATCAAACACAATTTGATGATCATAAACTTAGTTTATATCAAATATGTATTATTCACTCGTAGGGCACTTTAAATCATATAACTAAAAATGTCATTTCCCAAAAACTGGATTGCCAGCCTCCTTCGAGGGAATGGAATCTGGATAATCCGAATTCACACTTAGAATTGAAAAAGGTTCAAGTCAAACTCATCAATGTTATGTTAGTCACGATATAATTAGTTAAAATAATAATAAAAATAATATATATTTTCATAATTTAGAAAAAATTTCATTTGACCGGCCTAAAAAAGACAAGTCAAACTCATCGATGTTGAGTCGGTTGGAATATCAGCACTTGGTCAAAGTAAGGTGATCAAATTACAATTTACCACTCGTTATTAAGAAAATAAGATATACGAAATTTTTTTATTCTCAAAAGAATAAAAGAGAAAAATTAAAATTTATTAAAGATGCCGAAAGGGCAAAATTGTCAGTCGAGTCGAGGCGGAAATCAAATTCAGCTCACCGCATTGAAAGCGGTGTGCGCCACACCGAGTAGCTTTCAAGGATCCTACGTCGTTGTTTCCATATTTTTTGTCGCTTTTGTCGGTTCTATTAAGGCGGTTACTTCACCGGCCCACCTATTCTCCGCCTTCACCCATCTTGACGCCCCCCCTGTGAAAATTAGCGGAAGGCGTCGCAGTAAAAAGTAGAAGAGAAAGGAGAGTTGGTGGCGTCTCTGCACCATTTGGAGGGCGGAGGGACGGCGAATGAGTAGAGCACGGTAGATCACGAGGTCGGTTGCGCAGTTAACCGGCGGAGTTTGAGAAGAGAAGCTCCAAAAGAGTAGCTAGCTAGCTCCGATGATGGCAAGCGACGGTGTCTCCGGCCATGCCCAGAATCAGCAGCTTCAAATTTCCTTAGACATGCTTCATCCTTCGCCGTCTTCCTCCGCTTCGATGCGCTCGAGCTTCAACATGTAATCGATGTTCGCGTTATTTGACGTCTAAAACCTTCCCCAACTCTCTCTCTCTCTCTCTCTCTCTCTCTCGGAATTCCTTTTCATGTCGGTTGATCTGATAAAAGAAGATAAATTAGTATTAGCGTTAAGAGCGAGTTTTCGTGTCAATTCATGGCTATTTTTGTGAATCGTGTGAAAAAAAAAATAATGTAAATTTATATTCTTTCTTTTGATTTCTGAGACATCTGTGCGATATTTATTTCATGTTTTGTTATTGGCTGATTCTTAAACACTAAAATTGTCTCTTTAATTAATTTCTTCCAACTAAACTACTGAGTTCTATACAGGAAATCAAGCAAATTAGAGATCGGATCTTATGACATAGGCGAGTTGGATCAAGCTTTGTTCACGTATTTGGATGGACAACAAGACTACCCGGCATCAGCTCAAGAACACAGACGTGAGTGGCCTTCCAAATTGACTTGCTTCATTGTTCTTATAATCCTTATAATTATATAATATATTCATATGACACTGGAAGCTGTAGTGATTCTTTGCTCGAGCTTTGGGGAGTCATGAGAATCATAGTTAGCAGATCTTGTTGTACTACTTTTTTGACTATTTTTTGTCCGATTGGACTTGAAATCTGACAGAATGATATTCTGAAATCGGGTACATGATGAAGACTTGATTTTCTAAACTTTTTTCCCCCTACAATCCCTTTTTTTCAATCTCTCTTTGGGTGACTGTGACTTGTAACAAACAACTATGGGTACCTAGATTTTTTTTTTACTGAAAGGTCTATAGATCAACTTTTTTTTTTCTCTTTCTTATTCTGATATTTGGATTTCAATTCTTTCTCAAGGATAGGCCAAGTTACTACCTTGTTTTCTCTCTCTTTTCTCTGAGAAAAATTTCATTTTTATGCAATGAACATGTCTGCTGAATCAAAAGGATCTCCCCTTTAATTCCTTAAGCAGAATTGTTTTGTCATCTGCTGTGTGGTGTGTTTTTGGTGCACCTTCAGGCAATTTAATGCTTGCAGGGGCTCTTGTTTGCAGAGATTTTGAACATTTTCCCTTCTCAACCCATGCATGTAGAGCCGTCCACAAAGGTACGGGGACTACCAACTCAGGAGGAGTGGGTGCTCTTCATCCTTTTCCCCCCACTTATTTTATTCTTGGGTGGTTCCTGTGAACTGTACGGGGAAGTAGCTTATTAATTTACTGCCCTTGCAGGAAGGGATAAGCTTAACCTCTTCTGCAAGTAGTGGTTCTAAAAATATTTCAGAGCAAGCCACAGAGTTTCGCAACATTAAAGGTGATCATCCAGTGCAGGGAAAGGATGACAAAGTACAAGTGACCAAGGTGAACCTCTCTTTCTCCACACACATATCATGTTTTTATTAGCTCGTTAATCTAATGTTGGTAATTACTTCAGAAGGCAGGGAACAGAAAGGGAGTGGGAGGGCCCAAGACATCAGACCCTAAGGTGAAATCTTTTATGTAGCTCTTAATTTATGTAACTAATTAATAGATCTCCTCACAAAAGATACAAAAACAATTTGTAATGCCGGCAATGTGTTTGATTTATTTGCGGACAGACACTGAGAAGGCTTGCTCAGAATAGGGAGGCAGCTAGGAAAAGCAGACTTAGAAAGAAGGTTTGTGATTATATATATATGTATGTATATGATGAAATCCAAAGGATCAATATTAATGAATTGATAAAGGATTGTCCATTTTCTATTACTTCTACAGGCTTATATTCAACAATTAGAGACGAGTAGAATCAAGCTCACTCAGATTGAGCACGAGCTTCATAGGGCAAAAGCACAGGTAGCAGCTACTTTAGCATGGGCTAGCTAGCTACAAAAGCATTTCCGTGAACTCTATAACATGTATGTAATTAAGGTATGCAGGGTGTATTACTTGGAGGTGGAGGTCTTCTTAGGAACCAAGGCCATCCCACAGGTGTTAGTGGACTAATCTCAGGTACGGTGCACTAATATTGTGCCATTAATGATGCTATCAATGAAGTTTAATTAATTCTTTTCTTATATATATATAGATGAAACCATGTTTGACATGGAATACACGAGGTGGCTTGAAGAGCACCACCGGCTAATGTGTGAGCTCCGAGCGGCGGTGCAAGAGCAGTTGCAGGAAAACGAGCTGAGGATGTATGTGGAGAGCTGCATCTCTCATTACGATCAAATGGTGCATCTCAAGAGCACGGTGATCAAGTCGGACGTCTTCCATCTCATCTCCGGCATGTGGATGACTCCTGCCGAGCGCTGTTTCATGTGGATGGGAGGCTTCCGCCCCTCCGAACTCATCAAGGTCCTCTTCGTTAATTATTTTTAATTCTATTCTTGCAGGCGTACGTGCATGCAAGTCCCACGGTCTAATTGGGCTTAATTAATTCGCACATAATTATCTGTACTAACCAGCTATTATAAATACTTAAACTAGTTATTAGTCCATCGACCACTCTGGCTGATTCAACCTAGCTAACAATCCTCACCACTTGAATGTCTCTCTCTACATAGAAAATTTCCTGCAGTGGTTGTCGGAATAAATATATAGTGCCATAGCATAGTGGTCATTAATTGTTTAACAAAGCTATATCACCTAGTTAATTGTTTAGATCAATTAAGGACAATTTATTTAATTAATCATCTCTAGCATGCAATTGGCTGTTAGTTAGCCATTTTTTTAGGGTTGAACTACTTGATTTGATCAAGTATATACATAATAAGTTCAAGCAACTTATCAGGAACTTGATGCATGGTTATAACTTATATTCAAATGTCTGGTTAATTAGATTCTGTCGAGCCACATCGACCCATTGACAGAGCAGCAGATACTGGCAGTGTGTGGCATGCAACAGTCGATGCAGGAGGCAGAGGAAGCATTGAGTCAAGGCCTTGAAGCCCTTAATCAGTCTCTCTCGGAAACCATCAACTCTGACGCATTCAACTGCCCTTCCGACGTGGCCAGCTACATGGGCCACATGGCCATCGCCATGAACAAGCTCACCACCTTAGAGGGCTTCGTTCGACAGGTAATTAAGCTATTGTAATGTACATTAAGCTCTAGTCTCGATCGATCATACTGAAAATGATTAACTGCGTGCATTTTCACTATGAGATGAATAATGAAAATGTTCCGTGCAGGCAGACAGCTTGAGACAGCAGGCACTTCACCGGCTTCACCAGATCTTGACGACGAGGCAGATGGCACGATGCCTGTTAGCCATGGCTGAATACTTTCATCGCCTTCGCGCACTCAGCTCACTTTGGCTGGCTCGACCGAGGAACGATATTTAACTGATCGATCGACTGATAGAACTCCGACACTGATTGCATGCGTCGTCATGATTAGCATGCATCGTTCAGGTGATTAAAAGGTTTAATCGATCCGCTAGCTAGCTATTTGTTAATTGGGCCACAGTTAGTTAATCTGTGGTGGCAAAATTGCAAGAGAAGAAGAGAGCGTACTCGTTGTCCATCCATTTGAATCCTATTCAGAGAGATGTACAGGTGTATGATGATTGTGTGAATTTACACTGGAAAATGTCTCACATCTTCTTCTCCTTTACCTTTAGATTTGTATATCTAGCTTTGAGATATACACTTGTCAGATCAGTGTTTACGGGGTGAGTCTTGCAACATAAAACTGCTATATATACAAAATCGCAACCAATTTATAGGTCAATGATTTTTCTTTGTAAATTCATTAATTATATAGTAACTACTTGCATTATATATATAAACCCTAGTGTAAGTAATTCGGATTGATATATGTGGTAGATCTAAATGACGTGAACAAAAAAGAGAGACTCATACATTGACATGACATTGTTAATTAATGGATTCATCCTAATTTGATAAATTTGTTATAATTTTATATATTACATGATAGATTTATAAAAAAGAAATAATGATAAACTATTCAAAAATAATAAATATATATAAATCTACTGTGGATCTCTGAGGCAGGTAGGATTACGACCACAGTAGGTCACTCAGAAAGTGTATGTGCATATATTGTCTAATCAGGATATCCTACTTTTCTCTTTAATTGCTATCAGTGGCTTTCAACTAATCTCTTAATTCTTCATAGTGCTTATGTTATTTGAGGAATCTTACTTGGCTATTTATCATATCTGAGACGTGGAAATGACGCTTTAGATAGATAGATAGATAAGTGATTGATTATCAGAAGACTTTTTTCTCTAAAAGAAGTTTTTTCTTTGATTCTGCGTATGAAAAGATAAGTTAATAAAATGTCAACGTCTAAAAATTAAGGGGGTCCTTGGTGAAGATCCTCCAACGTTCAAATCAATTTGGATCTAAGTGAGCAGGTCAAGAACAGTAAGAATACATGTGCAATAGTAAGTTGTAAATATTCAGTGAGTACCTTTATTACGGAGAAGACTCCCCTTTATATACCACCTCACTTAATCTCTGAAATCATGAGGTGACATAGTGTATCAGAGGTCGTTAGGTAAAGGAGAGGGTAGACTTAGGCGATACGCCATAATTGTCTAAGGAATCTTCCATTTACCCATATGTATACCCTTTTTGTCGTTTATAGTTTCTGTTATCGCTGATGTTAATAAAGAAATATGGTGTTATAAATGGTCAGCTGACGAGGGACGAGGTGGTCCCTAAAGAAGACTCAAGAAGAATATTCTCTTACACATGGTTAGGATATTGTCTGCTGAATATATCTTGGTCGGTCCTTAATTCGGCCGCCTTATTAGAATGTTGTTTGTTGAATATATTCCGGTCGGTCCTTAAGCCCCAAAGCATCCCTTAAATAAGCATCCCTTAAATAAGAGGAGAGAGTTGACCAACAATCAACTCAAACTCCGACACCAGTCGACTGGTCGAAGCACCAGTCGACTGGCATGTCGTTGGACCCAGCCAACGACTCTCTGCAGAAAGTAAAATTCTACCAACGGCTATGTACCAGTCGACTGATCCCCGTAGCCGACGAGCACAGAACCATTCTGTGCGTTCTGTGAATTCGGATCAGTCGACTGGTCCAAGTACCAGTCGATTGGTCCCAGTACATTCACTCCTCTCATCCTTTCCGGAGTCGCCTTTGAAGTCCTCTTCCTCGGCCTTCGTCCCTCAG
>JBBMJZ010387659.1:0-15035 GCA_037833815.1 Zingiber zerumbet | reverse complement strand
TTTGATATTACAACGTCAGGGATAATAATAATAAGAATAATAATAATAATAATAATAATAATAATAATAATAATAATAATAATAAATCAGTCAGAGTGTTCATTGAAATAGATGATATAAGTTCTTATACATTTAAGATCTATTGTTTTTTAAATATATTATCATTTATATTTAAATAAATTTTATTATATTATATTAATACTACGTATTTTTTATCTTTTATTTTCATTTAATTTATATATTTATCATAGTTTTATATCATATGATTGAAAGATTTATTGATCATCTAATACAGATTTACCATTTTAAATGTATACTTTCTCTCTAGTATTTTTATTCTTATCCTATCTATTCTTATATATCCACATATCTATTTTAACAATTTCATCTTCTATCTATATGTTCGATTCATAGTCTAATATTCAACCCTATATAATATAATAAATCTAACCATTATTTTATAAAACTTTCTTTTTTACTATTATAATAAACATTCAACCTCCTACCTCATTTCAACTATCCTAATTATATATCTGATAGGCCAACATCCCCTTAATTCATCAATGCTTTTATAATAAATAAATAAATAAATAATTTGTTTATATTTAAAAAATAAACAGCATCGATAACAATTATTTATTTTATGAAAAATATTATTATTATTATTTGTAAAAAAAATTGTTCTTTAATACTTTTTCGCTTTTCTAATTTTAATTACATCAATAAAAATTTAAAACTTAAAAAGTTCCTTACAGAAATCATGAAGGAGCAGTAACCCTCAATTAGTCCTTTATTGGGTGCAACCGTCCATAGCGTTCTTCTCACCACTGCTTTTATTTTTTTCCCCAAAGCCACATCACCGTCCAATCCAACTTTTACCAATTATTTGAAAAATAGTCAAAGAACATCAAAATTAACCAATCACACCATTCTAATAAATTATTTTCATTAAATTTGTTTAAAAAATTATCTTTAAAAGAAAATTCAAATTAAAAAATACTTAAAAAAATCATCCATCCTATTTTCTATTTTAAAACGACACTTATCCTAACACTATCATAACCATTTTAATTGTCAACTAATTAAATTATTTTAAAAAATCTTAATCCGAACATAAAGTACAAAATTAAGTTATTAATGATATATCAAAATTAGGTAGTAATACTATCTTATATCACTTGAAGAATAGATGAAATAATTGATAAGATATAGATGGATTAATAGGTATGTATTAATATATATAAAAGGGCTTAAATAGATAGATTGATATGTTGTAATATAAAAAAGTTGAGAATGAAAAATTATAGTAAAAATTGGAGGCTTGAGGAAGCGAGAAGAAGTGATATAGATAATAAAAACATTAGATTATGCGTTTGTGATTAAAAAAAAAAAATAAAAGAATAAAAAATTAAAATTACAGTCATTACGTAATATAAAAAATATTTCAACTCACATAAAATAAAAAAAATAAAGCACTAATATTAAAATATTATTTTAAACTTATTTATATTTATTTAACTACTCAAAATCAGTCTAGTGTAATTAGAATTATTTGAATATTATCTAAATAATTATTGCTAAAATTATATCATAGATAACTACTATGATAATAAAAAATAAAGATATTTTTAAAAAATGTTTTTCAGTATGGAATATTGGAATGCTCATCGACCATAATGAACTTTTTTTTTTTAGCTTTTGCCCAAAACAAATCGCAGCTAATTTAATTATTAATTATCAAATTTATTAATTTACTATTTAATTATTATTTATAAAAAAAACAAATATCTTTCCTTCTCCATAACACCACCACCACACCACTCGGCCCACCATCTTCATCCCCTACCTCCTTTTTTTATCTCTTCACAAAATAAAATTAAATCAAATAATATCCATATTTTTATAAAAAAAAAAAACAGTCGCTTTGCACTCTCTCTCTCTCTGTCTCTCTCCAATCTGCTTCTTCGTTCTCCATTCTTTGCATACCTCTATCCCATTGAATACAATTTCTTCTCCCCCCACGTTCATGGCGGGAATCTTCGCCTTCTGTCACTGCTCTTCGTGAGGCGCTTCACCGCTCCGCCTACGGTCTGGGTTTCCTGGTGATCCCCACTCGGTTTTGGGGGAGGTCAATCTAGGGTTAAGCTTAGGGTTTCTTCAATGTTCAACAGGATCATAAAGCGGGGCAACCGCAAAGCCCCCAAGGCGGAGTCTGCCGCCTCCTTACCCCCCGCCGGCCAGGCCACTGTCACTGTCAACCTTGCCTCCCGCTCCTCAGGTGCCGATCCCGGCTCCCCCCGCCAACTGCACTCCTCCCCAGCCCCTGGTGGCATCCCGCAAATCGAGTGCCTCCCGCTCTTCCGCGATGTGCCCGTACTCGAGCGCCAGGCGCTCTTTCTCCGCAAACTCCGGATCTGCTCTGTGCTCTTCGACTTCTCCGACACGCTCAAGTCGGCCCGCGAGAAGGAGGTGAAGCGGCAGACGCTGTCGGAGCTCGTCGACTTCGTGCAATCCGACTCCGGCCGGCTCAACAAGCAAGTACAGGAAGAGCTCGTTCATACTGTGGACGTCAATATCTTCCGCAGTCTCCCTCCGGCTTCCCATGAAAACACCGGCGTCGAGCCCACCGACCCGGAGGAGGAGGACCCCTACCTCGAACCCGCCTGGCCTCATCTCCAGCTCGTCTACGAGCTCCTTCTCCGCTACGTTGTATCGTCCGACACCGACACCAAGGTCGCCAAGCGCTACATCGACCACTCATTCGTGGTCCGCCTTCTCGACCTCTTAAACTCCGAAGACCCCCGCGAACGCGAGTACCTCAAGACCATCCTCCATCGCATCTACGGCAAGTTCATGGTCCACCGCCCTTTCATTCGCAAGGCCATCAATAACATCTTCTACAGATTTATCTTCGAGACGGAGAGGCATAGCGGCATCGGCGAGCTGTTGGAGATCCTTGGCAGTATTATCAATGGATTCGCTTTGCCGATGAAGGAAGAACACAAATTGTTCCTCGTCCGTGCGCTCATCCCATTGCACAAGCCGAAACCTGTCGGGATGTATCACCAGCAGCTTTCTTACTGCATCGTGCAATTTGTCGAGAAGGATTATAAGCTAGCCGATACAGTCATTAGAGGGCTGCTGAAATACTGGCCCGTTACTAATTGTCAGAAGGAAGTGCTGTTCCTTGGGGAGCTGGAGGAGGTGCTCGAAGCAACGCAACCAGCAGAGTTCCAACGGTGCATGGTTCCCTTGTTCAAGCAGATTGCTCGGTGCCTCAGCAGTTCACACTTTCAGGTTTTGTTCTTTGTTATCTCTCTTTCTCATGCTTTCTGCTCGAAATTGCTAATTGTTCTTTGTCATCTCTTGTTGTCTCGGTTGTGTGAATATGAATGACCATGTATAAAAGGTTGGCATTTGCGGATGAACCTATACCGATTGCTTTAATTGTAGTGTTGATTTTTATTTGTATGTAGCTCTCTTAACTTTTAATATTTCTTTTATATGAGTTCGTCAAAACTTTATTGTAGGTTTGATTTTGTTCGTTACTTTTCCCTTCTTTGGTTTAGAAAAGAGGAAGTTCATCCTCTCGTAGCTTCCTTTCCTTGTTATTCAATTGTTAGCTATATTGGAATCATTGTTATTAGATGTTATTCTTCCCATGTCCTGTCAAAATCTCTTTTCTCCAACTGGAAAATAAGGATATCATGTTCTTTTGCCATTTGTCTAGTTAGGGAAATATATTTTTGGTTAAGACTGGAACTGAAAGAACCATATTGAATTATATATATATGTATATATTAAAAAATTAGTATCAATATTTGTATGGAAACAAAAAAAGGGGGAAAAAAGAATTTACTTCTATTAAATTGATTCGACATTTTTGTGTGTATTTTCAACAGTAATAATGAAATAATGAAAGATCACATTGTAATACTACTTATGATTAATGGTTCCAACCAGACAAACCCAATCATGTTTGCTCTGAAATGAAGTTCAGTTCAATTAAAAACGATTTTATATTTGCTTTGGCTTGAACTGAGTGAATAACCCTACCTGTAATGGTTCGCAAGGAGTTCATTTGACAATATAATTCACTTGCAATATTATTTGTGATTGCTACTCCTATAAATCTTTGATAGCCACTGTCAAATTCATTGCAACATATTTCTTGCTTGGTTGAGTTATATTACTGAAAAAAGTTATTTTTTTCTCATGATTTAGACCTGCTTTAGCTTTGACAGTGTCAAATAATTGGTTATAGATCTCTTACACAAAATAGGGTTCTTTTGCTACAGAGATAAACAGACGCTGAATTGACTAAATGCTTTGACAAATTATTCTAAGGTGCTTTTTCTACAGAGCCAAACAGAAACTAGATTGATTGAATTCTTTGACAAGTTGTTCTCTAGTATGATACTTTTTTCGCTCTCTGTCCCACTAACATGTTTGCTTTCTCTTTAAGCACATGTTTCTGGTTGGACAGCTGTTTTATTGGTAGAAATGATATCAATTTTACAATAGTTATTTGCCAGACCCAGTGGCCTGAAATGCAGTTCAAGTTGTTGCACTGCATACTCTTTTTAGTCGTTATGGGGTATTCCCTTGGTTAAAGTTTTGTTTATACGTGTTGCTATCTATCTGGGTTCATAAATATAGGACTTGCATTTTACATCTACATATTAAGCATTTTTCACATATTACATGAATTTCTTAAACGTTGTACTTTTATTGCTTGAGGATAAGCATGATCCTGTAGTTATGCCTTCTTTAGCTTAGTTGGCTTATGGCTGTAATATAGTATGATTATGAAAATCATGCTTTTTGTCAATTGTAGAAAATGGGTCTCAAATTATACTATGGTTTTTGATAATCAAATTATTTCTATTCCGAATAACAACAGTCTGTTTTTTTTTTAAAATCTTTGTTGCTCTTGTTTTTAACAAAAAAACTCATTGTTATATCTCAACAATGCATAATTGATGTTTTGGAAGGATGCAGAAATGAAAATTCAGCAGAGTTTATGTTTATTATGATCTTTACCTGTCATAATGTTGAGAAATTTATTTCATGTCAACCCTAGATATTTTGAATGCAACCATCATGGCTTGTAATTGATGATTCTGTGACATAATTTGATTTCTTGTTTGTGCCAATTTAAAAAAAGGACCTCAAACTTGCATTTATGCAAGATGGAATTTGCTGGTAAGATTTGATACTCCTCCAATGTCCTTAGCATTTAGCTATTGAGATTACAATAATGACCACATTGTTTAGTCTTGATTTCCTCTTCTGTTCTGGTCTTGCCTCTTGATTGCATCTTCCATAGCGGTACAAAATTTTCAACACTAACACTAACACTCGACACTAAGTTGAAAGAAGAAAATTGTGGAAAAAGTGATTGTTGAATCTTCATTTGTTTGTTTTTTCCGGTTGCATTTCTTTTACTTCTATTGATGGTAATGTATTGTAGGTGGCTGAACGATCTTTATTTCTCTGGAACAACGATCATATAGTGAGCTTAGTCGCCCAAAACCGCAGTGTGATACTGCCCATCATATTTGAGGCACTAGAGAAGAACATGCAAGGCCATTGGAACCAAGCTGTTCATGGACTAACAGCAAACGTTCGCAAGATGTTTCTTGACATGGATAGTGATCTATTTGAAGCGTGTCAACAACAATACCTAGAAAAAGAAGAAAAAACTAAATATTTGGAAGCACAAAGGGAGTCGGCATGGAGAAGTATAGAAGTTGCTCTTCAGGAGAAGAAACGGTTGTAGCCAATTAGCCAAAAAAATGGTTTCTTCTAATATCCTCCACAAATAGGTACAACAATGCCTCACTCATGATTCTAAGGTTTCATTTGTTCTTTTAGATTGATACAGGAAATGTTTGGAAACCCATTTAAAAATTTGATCACTGGAATGTTTGGATTGATGTAAAGGAATATATATTAGTCCCTAGTAATTAATTAGGTCCTTAATTACCTGTTTTTGATCCAATTTGGCATTTATGATGGTAGGATGAAGCAGAGTAAAATCCTGGAACTTTTGACTTACAGCATCTGAGAAGCATATTGGCCTCTGCATTTTCTCTTCTAATGATCAGGGAGATCCAAGAAACTGTGCTATCTCAGCAAATAGAGGACCTGTGACGAGATAAGCTCAGTAAACAAAGATGCTAAATCTGGCAGAGGCTATTTCTTCACCTCCTTACATGCCGAGTGATGTTGCTGCATGTGTATCGATGTAAGTTGTATGTATCGATTACTCTGAGGACGTAGATGTGATTTATCAACACGGAAGAGTGAAGACTTTTTAGGATTGGAGATTTCCAAATATTTCCTGCTTTTCTTTTTGTTTTTTATGTGTTTAATTCCATTCTTAGAGAATCATTAGACGGCATGATCTTGTGGGAAATTATATGGAAAAGTATATCTTTAGTTTCCCTGATGGCATGATCTTGATAAAAAATTTAAATTCGACTTAGTTTGATACTTAGCGGTGCAAGTGATTTTAATATAAGAATGCTGTTAGTGATGCCATGGTGTTAATAGCTCGCATGTAGTTTGGAATGGATGGTCTTCGTGAATAGAGTGATACAGTGAATGAATTTTAAATAGGAAAATTAGTTGTTTATTTTAAAATTATTTCTTAAAAAATTTATATTTTTTTATTGTTTTCTAAATACTTGTATTATTGATCATAAGTTTTATTGCATTGAATATTCAATGAAAATGCTGTAATTAGGATATTAAGTTGCAGTTAGGAAACAATTAACAAAGTTATGAAAAAAGCTGCCCATGGTTCATAAATTATTTCAACGATGGAACTAGTAACTGGTTTGACTTTTGGGACTGGTTCAGTTAAACCAACGACACAAGAATGATATTTTTCTTTTCTTTTAAAATAAATAATAATAATATATAATTCATCCGAATTATCGTCAAAACAATCCCGGTGCTTTATCTTCTTTACAAAATGGCCTTAGGTCAAGCCCGTTTTAGCCATTAACTAATAATAATATAAATTAAACAGATCCGTATAAAATACTTTTTGAAAATGAAGGTAAGGCATGCAAATTTATTAGGCAAAAATTAAACGAACATCTCCAAATTTTATTATCATCTAAAGTCTATTTTTTTTAAAAAAAACAAAATGATAATAAAATATGTAAAAATTTAGGCAAAAGTTAAAAGTACATTTTTAATTTATTTTATTGAAATAGTAAAAAAACCCCTCTTTTCATTTATTATAATGTCTCATCCTATCTCCACATTTTTTTTTTCAAAAAAAATCTTTATTTTGGATGATTTTTCAATAATTATGATTTCATAACGGTTAAATATGATTATACTTCTATTGATAAAAATAAAGAATGATAATATACCGAAGTAAAAAATCTTTAAAAAAAGTTTAGAATAGACATATAAATTTATGGTCTATCATTTTTACTTTTAGATCTCATTACTTTATATGTCTATCACGAGCTTTTCAATTTTTTCCTCTACATATTATTTTTTAAAAATAAAAAATATATATAACACCAATTGAAATTTATTAGAGATAATGTATCTATTTTGTAGTAGCTATAAATAGTATTATTAGTTTTGATTATATTTTAAGTGTACATATTAAAGATCATCGAAAATAAAAAAATATTTTTAAAAATAAAAATATAGCGACCTGGGATGAAATACTATTTTCATTAAATAAAAAAAGAGATATTTTGGACGACTCCAGTAAATTTTTTTTTTGATTTTTATCTTAAAAATTTTGCACAGGACAAAACTATAAGAAGATAAGCTATATAAATTCTTATTCCATTGTCCCAAATATTAACTCGTTAACTTCATTACTAAATTAATATCCAGTAAACCATTAATTATAAAACATGCATTCGATAAAAAAAACTTAAATACCCTAATTTAAAGCTGCTTTAACATATTTAAAATTATTAAATAATTCTACAAATTATTCTCATTCAGTCTAAGGCTAAATTAATTTGTCAAAATTAATTAAATATTATTAAATATTTCGATTCAAATTAATATAATTAAAATAGTTTTACTAAAGCTCTGTTATAACCGGAGAAGTTAAAGCGAGAGAGTAATTTTAGAGATGTAAAGCCTCTGTTAATATTTTTCTTGAATAATACGGTCTTAATAAAAATAGACGCGTGCTTTTAATATTTACCCAAAATTTTAATAATGGAGCAAAAGGCAAGGTTCGGTTTGGCCCCACCACTGAATTAGCATCAAAATGGTGGCATAGAGAGAGAGAGAGAGAGAAGAGGATAAGGGTTTGCGTGAAGGGCTTCGCCGATCGATCGCCAGAATCGATGAGTATGTGGTTTTTCCGGCGGCTATCATATGGTGGTTGGTGGTATTAAGGGAGGACGTCAGGAAGCTAGATGCTACTTTTCCGATCCGTGTCTGGTTGGGCCGCGCTCCTCCTCGCCTCCATGGGGTACGTGTTATGTTTGTAGCTTACGGTTCCCATATCTTAGCATCTGTTCCTACCTTTCAGTTAAATCGTGGTCTGACGGAGCAGATTAAGCATGAGTTTGATTGATTCGTTTTTAAATAAGCGGGATTGGATGAATACATGATGCTATCGTTTTGTTGTTCTCTGTCTTTCACTTTTTATATTCACCCGCAAGAAGTTTTTTTTTTTTTTTTTTTGTACCAGGAGGATCGCTATCACGAGTGTGAATGGTTTAGATTGTCACTCCTTTGCCCGCCTATTTTTTTTTTATCTTTATCTCGTGATGCTAAGTAGCTATAAAAGTCAACAATCTTAGAAAGGGAAAAGGGAATCTTACTTACTATCATTATAGATAAAATAAAATTTCACGTTTGAATTTCAATTCTTGCATTGAGAAGTGAAATGAAAGTCATTTTCTCATGATAACGTACTGATTGTCCTCAAATCCATTTTTAAAGGATAAGTTAAATTTGAAGAATTAGTGATATATATACGAGTCAATTAGCATCATTCATGTGATTTCCAAATTCCAACTATTTGGGTTATATAATTTCCTAATTTTTTTTGTTTTGAAAAATAGGAAATTGAAACAATATGCAAAGTAGAACTACAATTTCTCATTCTGAAGAAAAGAAAATAGAAGACTCATTTCTATAAGTTTACTGAAAATAGTCCCATCTATTTTGTTATCTTTGTAATTTGTAGTTGACACCTTCAATTAGATTTCTTTCTATTACTCAAGATGCCACATTTTGTAACCCATAAAGTTATGTTTCAAACTCATATGAATGTCTGATTGCATGATATTGATATATTCATGGACCACTTCATAAAATGATTATTCAAATTTGTGAAATTCATCTAAATGTTTATTATTATATAAGCACTGGCTTCTTTTTTATAGTGATCCTTTGAACTCTTGCAAGGCTATGTCAATTCATAAATCTTAAATGTTGAGTAATATTTTCTTCCTTCACATCTTCAATTCTAATCTATTTAACTTATCTAACTATGAATTCTACTACTAATCTTTGAACATGTTGCCACTATCCTAATCATTTTGTTTCTCATTTATCATCTATTTTGGTTGAATCTAATTGTTCTATATGGAAGTATTTTTTATTTTATTTTTTCTAGTAGCTCTAGAAATTTATTTTACTCTCTTTATCTCTATTTTATTGCATTATGCATGTGTTTCTTTGTAAATATCAATAATTTTTATAAAAAATTTCTTTTAGTTTAAGTGGCATGCAATGAAACAAGACTTCAAAAGGTTCTCTCCATTTCAACCACCCATTATTATCCTGCTAATGATAACCCCATCAAAAGTTATAATTTTTCGTTTATTCATTTTCAGTCCTTTACTTTAATTCTTTAGCAGTACTAATATAATAGATGGTAAGATGAAAGGAATAGATTAAGATAGTACTGATATCCAAATACAATCACTGTTATATACTAGAAAGGTGAATCAATTATTGTTAAAGGTGTCACTCTCTGATGAGTAGAGAGACCAAAGAAAACTCTATTAACTACTAAATGTTGTATAAAAGATTTGGTATTACTAAATGATATAATTGTACATCAAGTTTGATGATCCACATAGCAGACTTCAAATGTTGTTGTTGCTGTATACTGTTTTATATGGTTGAGTACAACACAAGGCGAGATACTAGATGATTCTAAAATTTTGACATGTGGGACCATTACTCTAGCAGTGATTTAATCCAGTGTACAGTCACTTAGCTGGTTGTTGTCTTGTGATTCTGGCAGCAATGCATGCCCCTTCAAATACACTCAGATATCGATCAGGAAAATTTATGTGGTATATTCTTTACCTGACTTTTTGAAGTAATCATATTGTTTGATCTCTCTCTAATCTTTAGACTGAAGAATGCCATTATTATTTATCAATTTTATTTTCTGTCTTCTTCACTATAGAGCTTGTATATTTCCTAAACTTATTCTACTATATTGTACTAACTTCCAACAAGTTATATCTGTTTTGCTGCAGTGCAGAGGTTGTCTTGAATGTTGTACCAAGTCTACTCCAACTATCGCTGTTGATGAGCCTTCAAGGGGTTTGAAAATCCAAGGCCGAACAGTGAAGAAACCTAATGTGACTGAAGAATTCTGGAGCACAAGCACGCTTGATTTGGAAAACAGTGGAATTCAATCACAAAGGAGCATGTCTTCAATTAGCACCTTGGCACCAGCCTCCCTTGATCACCATGGAATAGGAAGCACAAGCAACTCTCAGGAATTTGTAAATCATGGTAAGAGAAAGTTTTGAGCAAACAAAGTAGCACTTGGTTTATAATTACTGAATACTGGAAGCTCTTCAATGGAAAAACTAAACTTCTGTTTGATTACCTAATATGGCGTCTTTCACTCATTAGATCTTGTAGATAACACATCAATATTACTATTAATTTTTCCAATATGCTGAACACACTGAGTATCTTGCAGGTCTTGTTTTATGGAATCAAACAAGACAACAATGGATTGGAGACGCAAGGCCTGCTGTCCAACGACAGAGGGCTCAAGATCCAAGGTTAAGGTATATTCTTGATGAAATTCCTCGCAGTGAAAGAGCAAGGATACTATCTTAAACTAATGCAGGAATAAAACTATTTGGTGATCACTCAAGAGAGCCAGAAATTTCTTTTCTTGTGTGCCATCAGTAAGTTAAAAAAAGTATATGAATCAATTAGCCTGCATCCACTCTGAGATTATGCCATGTAGAGCCAATTTCGGTTTGGAAGATCCCCCAATCTTTGGGGACAAAATGTCAACAGTCTACTACACATAATGTTTAAGATTCAATTATAATCTACTTCTTGATTAACATCAAGCGTGAATTATGAAAAATTATTGAAGTACCTCTATCTTGTGTGAATGCAGATGGAATGCAACATATGATAATTTACTTGGAAGCAATAAGCCATTTCCACGGCCCATCCCTCTCTCGGTAAAAGCTAGATCTGTAATATAATAAGTGGCCTGCATGGCGAAATTAGTTGCAATGTTAGATTCTTCAAACTCACCTTTTTTTCTCTTTTGATGACAGGAAATGATACATTTTCTTGCAGACGAGTGGGACCAGGAGGGTTTGTATGATTGATAAACCACAACAAGGTTAGCTGTTGAAGCTATGCAAAATGTGATGGTTGACTATTGTTGATCTGATCTTATCAGTGTAAAGTTATTGATTACCCAGAGAAGAATGGTTTACACTATCAGAAATCTTTTAACAGTGATGTTGCGAGAGCATATGTTTTCTAGTATTGCTCAGTTAATTAGTTTCAAGTGTGGTTGCAGATTCTCTCGGTCATTAAGATATCACAAATTAGGTAAAACTCAAACCTTGGTGGTTAAAAATATGTGATAATGTTTGAAGCTCATTCGGGAGTATAAATTTGTAAGTAGTTGGAGACAGTTTGAATCATGACTTGAATATGAAAATGTTGATGATTTGTTCTCGGCCTTGTATGTCTTTTAGGAAATGTTAATGCAGTTTTGAGTGCCAAAGATAGGAAATAAAAATGAACTTACTGATTCAATTGATGCTGATCTGAAACATATTCTACATGGATTGAGCTTCTGAGGAGGATTCATAGTGTCCCAGTATTTCAGGTGTTGGGTTGTTTCAGCGGTATGTTTAGCGATTCAACTCTATTTAATGACAAAACACAAAGATAACTAAAGAACTCGAAATCATAGAATCAACTAATCAAGTTCTATCATACCAACAGTGTTAATATATTTTTCAATAGAATTTTAATAGTCCTAAAAGTCAATAATAAATTATAGCAGAACATGGTTCATACTTGGATTTCAGTTTGATGCTATGAATTCTGAGTTTGTTGGCTGTTAACACAAAGGTGTATGAGGTTTTGATTAGTAAAAGAGAAGCAATTTAACTTTTTTGTTTAGATTGATACAGATTTGAGTTGTTTAGATATATGCAGTTTTAAATTTTGAATAAGAAAATAATTTTATTCAACTTTTATTAGTGTTGTTGGAAAAACTTTCATGGTATTTGATATGGGATGTTATGGGTGGACACATGTATGAAGTGATAGTCAAAGTCAAGGTACACAGGTATAAAATGACAATCAAAGTTAAGGGAAGATGATAACAAGCATGTTGTATCACTCTTAATAGGACTTTGCTCGTCGTCTAGTGCCAAGACTTTTAGTATGAGGATGATTGGCTTAGGAGCCGGTTAGACCTAGGATACCTAGTGCTCAATTTTTGTATTGAGTTATTTATTATGTATCTAATCATTCGATAGTCGACCGAGTTTAAGGGATGTTTGATTTACCACAGAGTTGGTTGGTTATAAGTCCGGCCGAAGTAAGGGGATCCAGTTTCTCACTCTCAGTATAAGTCTTTCAGCATATGACTGGTCGATTCCACTACCGGTCGACCCTATAAGTTTTCTCATATGTCAGTCCTCCTTTATATGACCGATTGATAATAACTTCGGTCATATTTATATAGCTCAACATGCTCATTTCTTATACGTACAGAAGATGAAAGTGTAAAGTCATTCTCCTTATAAATCAGCTGGACTTTCATATCTCAAGTCTTCACTTCAAAGACAAATCTTCTATTATATGGACGATCTGCTTAAAGTACCGATTGAATCTCTCGGGACTCAGTTCCCCATTTCTCAGAGGCAAATATATTGGTGCATGGCCAGTCGGTCATAAAATCGACCGGATCTAGGGGATTTAGCTTCATATTACTTCAAGAGCAGATCTCCAGCATTACCTAGTACATAATCGAACGGATTAAGGGAAGGATGATTATACAGTCATCTGGTTTAAAGATCTGGTCGAGATGCACTCAGTAGATAACATGGTCTGAGAATCACAACAACCTGTCAAAGTAGTAATCGTTTGTCAGAGAATATTCCTCTATTGTAATATGAGCATTTATTGGAACATTCTTTGAAAGTAACTTTACACTTTCTCTCAGCCGACATATGATAGTGTATTCCTTCAATCACCTCATTAATGGCGTAAGTTATAAAAGGGGTGCACATATGAGTAACAGAAGATTCCTTGGATGGCGATTGTATATCTCCCAAACTGTACATCTCCTAGGTTGTATGTCTTTCTTCACCTGACAATCTCTGACACCTGACATTCTCTGTCACCTTATGATTACGGAAGTTATGAGAGGTGGTATATAAAAGGGGGTCCTCTTCGTTGGCCAGTACACGTCTTATGACAATCTTACTTACGTGCACACATTTACTGTTCATCTCTTCATTTTCTTGCTCGGACACCGTACTGACTTAGCGTCGAAGAGCCCATGCTAGGGACCCCTTCTTTGGTTTTGGTGTTAGCATTTTGTCTGCTCTTTTTGGTATGCTAGAGAAGAAAAAGAAGACCCTTTTCCCACCAATTCACGATCTTTTCTTAGTTAACTGCACAACCATCTGCCTAGTACGCTATCTCTCCCGCTTTCGAACAGGAAATTCTATTACTATGAGCATGCATTGCTCCTTTGCACAAAAAATTTGAACACTTAATAGAAAAGAAAAAACATATTATGGGACTATAATAATAAAAAAATAAATAAAATTTTATTCAATAAATGTTGATTACATAGTGATGCAGTGATAAAGGGGTCCCACCCGGCATGGGTCAACTGTCGAGGTGGAGGTCAAAGTCAGGGTGGTCAACACCAAGTTGTCAAAATGCTTGCATATGGTGACTAAGCTGAGGACAGCTATAGTGGTTGGTCGAGGTCATTCAGTGTCCGATCGGCAGGTGATTACAACGATCGGTCGGGTCAATTAGTGTCCAAGCAGGCCAACCGTCTAGCTCGGGATATTACGGTAAGACAAGCAAATGCTTAGTGCGGAGCGGCAGGACGCTAAGGAGATCAGAGAGCTTGTCCGAGCGGGATAGACAAGCTATTATGCCTAGTCACCACAAGGAAGAACAGTTGAGGCCGACAGAGCGGAGGAGTCCTGGCTGAGCGGCTACTCCGCTTGGCCAAGCAACGGGACCATTTTTATATCTCTCGATATTCTTTTAGGAGATAGTGCCGCTGACACGAGGCATGGTCAACAGGCGGATTGTACGACGAAAGCTTCTGCTGTCTTGTCAGGGATATGAATGTCCTATTAAGGTATGATGTTAGAGGCACTTTCTTGACAGGTCCTTTCATAGGACATATTGGAGAATGTGTCCGCACCTCGAGGAACGTGCACATTGGCCACTAGGGCTCTATATAAAGGGGGATCCAATCATCGACAGAGGTACGCGTGATTACTGTTTGCGCTTGCGTTACTATTGCTCCTCTTTCCTCTACATTTTTGGTGACTGACTTGAGCGTCGAAAGGTCAACGTTGGGGACCACTTCCCTGGCTCGGCATCGACGCTATTTGTTTTACATAGTGGAGCGCGTTCTATAGCCAGTCAGCATAGCGGCCACATCCCTAGCTTTTCACCCTCTCGTTTTCGGACAAGATCATTTTGGCGCTGTCTGTGGGAATGTAGCCTGCGTACGAAACGAGAAGATGGAA
>JBBMJZ010387658.1:0-31801 GCA_037833815.1 Zingiber zerumbet | reverse complement strand
TTATTTGGTCTTTGTGACTAAATTTTGCTCTGGTCTTCGTGACTTGATCCTCATAAAGTCTACGTGACTTATTTAGTCTTTGTGACTAATTTTGCTCTGGTCTTCGTGACATTATCACCTTGTAGTTTATGTGACTAACATAGTCTATGTGACCATATGGATTGACTTGGACGAGTGGGAGATGTTAGACGTTGCATCAGTTGCAACGTCGGGAAGATGAAGGGGTTCCGATTCTTCATCTTCCTCCATTGAAAGCTGCCATCAAGGCATCGGCTGGTAACCGATGTCTTGCTTGATATATATGGTGGCGTCCAAGGCAATCAGAGGTGCGATCAAGGTGAGCAGAGGTATTGCGAAGGTGTTCAGAGAAGAGAGCTGTGAGGTGATTTGGTCGAGTAAAGGGAGAACATCCAGAGTGGGATTTGGCTCGTGAACATTGAAGCTCTTTCCGGTTGCTCCGTGATCGTGCTTCCGACAGCAGTAATCTCTTCATCGACCGGCGTCTTCAGTTGCGGTTCTTCGGGAGATCCATGTGAGTAGTTACTGCATTATTTAATTGCTTCGTTTTAGTTTTCATGCTCTCAAAACTATCATCGCTGATGACATATTTCGACTTCGATTTCGAATGCAAAAAGAGTTATCCCTTCGTATAGTTGATGCCGTGAAAAATCATTCCGAATATTTTCAATGGAAGGTCGATGCAACGGGGAAAAAAGGTTTGTCACCACTTCAGATATGCACAGCGGCTATTCGTCAATTGGCGTATGGAGTCTCTGCTGATCATTATGATGAATAACTACGGATTGTTGAAACAACTGTCATCTAATGTTTATTCAACTTTTGTCGATGTGTAATTGAAAAGTTCGGGGCCCAATATTTAAGAAGACTTAATGCTGTTGATATTCAAGCTTGAAATGCATGAGCAGAGACATGGTTTCCCTGGCATGTTGGGCAGTCTTGATTGTATGCATTGACAATGAAAAAATTGCTCCGTCACTTGGAAAGGCCAGTTTACTCGAGGAGATCATGGTGTCCCAACAATTGTGCTCGAAGTCGTTGCATCTTCGATTTGTGGATATGACATGCCTTTTTTGGGATTGTAGGGTCACGTAATGATATCAATGTGCTTAACGAATCGCCGTTATTCAACGACGTCTTACAACGGAATGCACCCGAGGTTAATTTTACGATTAATAATATACAATATACAAAAGGATACTATCTGACTGATGGGATCTATCCAGAATGAGCTACTTTCGTCAAGAGCTTTCCATGTCCCCAGGATTCCAAGAGAAAAATATTTAAGGAATGACAGGAGGCCGCGAGAAAGGATGTCGAGAGGGCATTTAGGGTGCTATAATCACAATGGGCAATGATAAGAGGTTCAGGGTGAATTTGGTACAAGGATAATTTGAAGGAAATCATGTATACCTATATTATTTTGCACAACATGATTATTGAGAAAGATGGAAATACAGTAGTCAATTGGTCGGACGATGAAGGAGATCCTCAATCACAAATATTTCAAGGTTCCACTCAAGAATTTCAAGCATACATCCGCAGAAATTACGAGCTACGTGATAATCAACTACATCATCAACTTCGATTCGACTTAGTTGAGTATATCTGGGCACGCTATAATTGTAATCAGTGAAAAAAATAATTTATTAATTGCGATATATGTATTGTTATATTTATGTAATTTTTTTAATTATGAAAGTTATTTTATGTTAGTAATTTATGAATTTAAATTTTATTAAAATTTAATTATATAAAATGTAAATATGAAGAATAGATAATGAAATATATATAATGAAAAGTGTGGGACTCATGAGGGAGTCGTTAAGTGGTTTTTTGATAGTGGAAAGAGGTATGAGGTTTTTAATTTTTGATGTGGCGCACACGTGGTAACGAAAGAGCTCACAATGGGTTCTAACCACTGTGGATACCCTAACTACACAATAATAATCAATTATTTTTTTTAATAATTAAAAATTTTAATAAGTTTTTTAAAAATCATTGTATGTTAAATTGATATTTAAGAATATAAATATAAATATGAGAATTAGACGAACATCTAATACTTGTTCAATATCATTTCAAATTTACTAGATCCATCTACTAATTTAGACCAAATTGACCGATAAATCTAGTTAATATATAGGTTTCTCTGATTATATTCATACCTTTAAATATTAATTTAATATACTATATTAAAAAACATATTTTAAATTAGAAGGTTTTTTAATAAAATAGATATTGAATATATAATTTGATAATTTAGAACCTAATATAATTTAAATATTTCAAATATTTTCCTAAGCGGCTCCGTAATCTACATATTCAAGATTTATATATCTATTTTTATTTTTTTTGAAAATTATTTCTAAGTCTAACCTGCCTCCATTCATGCTATTTAGCACCTTTGAGTCCCCTTAGGGTGGTACAATAGTTGACATATGGAGGATTACCATGTGAAATTTTAAAGTCGAAACTCATATATCCAAACATACCTTCCCTCATGCCTTAGCCACTTGTATTAATAGTTAATAGTCACTTACACTAATGTCTAATAGTCACCTGTCATTTATTTTCTCCGTGTTAACCTAAAGACAAACTGAAATATTCACGTTAACAATAAGCAAGCAGCAAAGACAATGAAGAAACATGGTATGTGAAGCATCGTATCGTATGATAGTAAACATCTCAGTTGCAACAGTTGGGAATCCTCAACTAGAAATGATTCATAAGGCAAGCAGTATCGTGCTAAACTAATCGAACTTTACTACAAGTAATGAAGTTGGAAAGAAATCCTCAAATATACAGTCTCAGATCGTAGCAGCTAAACGATCAGTGCGATTCCATGAGTATATATAAATTTTTACCATTTAACCTCTCGCGACCCTGCACAACAAGTTGCAAATTCTAGTTATGAGGTATGATGATTCAATGATATGTTTAAAACTTTACAGTAAAATTTGTGGTGTAGATAACTCGTTTAAAAGGTGTGCAGAATTGAAAAATAGTGTGTATCACAAACCTTGAGTTCTGGAAGTTCAATCACACAGGCACATTCAACCACCTCTGCCCCAGCGCGCTCTGCGGGAAGAATGAATTGAACAGATTGAAGATTGGTGCATTGGATAAAAACAGGGAAAACTTGATGTTTGAACTTGACAAAGAAATATTATACAGTGGATTTGTGCTGACAATAAGAATACTCTGTTGTGTTTCATCCAACAAATAGAATTCTATACACCTATTTGAGTCCTTTTAAGGACTAAAGAACAAGTTTAGAGGACATAAACATCATTCAATTGACAACAATATTCATGCTTCGGAAGGCGTAGAATCTGAATAGATTCCACAAAGTATCAGTTGGGAATAACATTGGCTTCAACAAAGTATCCATTATGTCACCAAACTTTAGTCTCAAATTAATCTTCTTTTACCAAATTAGTTTTGATCTGATTACAAAGGATCAATTTGCAGTCTAGTCATA
Organism: Zingiber zerumbet; assembly: GCA_037833815.1. Taxonomy (NCBI): domain Eukaryota; kingdom Viridiplantae; phylum Streptophyta; class Magnoliopsida; order Zingiberales; family Zingiberaceae; genus Zingiber; species Zingiber zerumbet. The sequence continues at coordinate 28,299 of JBBMJZ010387658.1, read as the reverse complement.
TGTCAATGTTCAAGCTCAATGACTTTTTTCTCCTTTTAGTGATGAAACTGGATAATGCTAATGCATTCTCGTCAGACATATTTTGACAGTAAAACTAGCAGTTGTCAACAATAAGTAGGAACTTTAGTTTTAGGGGGAATATTATTATTAAGAACTAGTAACACATCCTGATGATAACTCAATTAGTTAGTCAATGTGTGCTTTAAACTTTGTTTTAGTTCAGAATATCTCTTAGTCAGATTCTTTGTCCTTCGAAACTAAGCACGCAATCTAGCCCTTTAGAATTTTCCACACATACCAAGTAAGCTTATGGCAGCACAAAGAGTTCCGCCAGTAGCAACCAAATCATCAACAACTAGAGCATGTTCACCCGGTTGGACTGCCCCGACATGCATTTCAAGGCAATCAGTCCCATACTCAAGTACATAGTTCTCGGAAATCACTTCACCTACACATTTGTACAAGGACTAGAGCAGTTCAGTAAAAGAAGATATAAACTATAAAATACCAATCTGTGTTAAAATTAGAAAATAATGCATATTTTAGCAATTTTAACACAAGGATAGTATTCACTTGAATGCTATCTTAATGATAATAAACGATACCAAGGCATTTGTTGAACACATGCGTAAAATATCTAATGTGCCAATGCTAAGTTAATTATAATGGTAAAATTTCTTAATCTGTCCAAACTTTCTTCCAAGAACTACTACTCACTACAATTTTATAAATTTCATCATCTCCTGGTGTCAAATCCTTGAAATGGAGATCGTGCATCTTAACATTACATCATTTACAGAAAGACCATCGTTTATAGCAAGAATCATCAGAGTCCTATTCTACTGCATGTGGACCATCAAGTTACCCAAGTACATTTATGCATCAGCCCACTAACATAATAGCATTTATATTTTCTTGTAGCCAGACAGTGTAGTTGCATTACCATTACTAGAATCATCAATGAACTCAATAATAGCTCCAAATACATCCTCTATGAGTCTAACAAATGATTTTCTTTCTCATGTAATTGGTTCTGCCCGAACAGTTCCTTTTGGGGAAATGATACCCTTGAAATTTTGAGATTGGATGACAATTGGTAGGAGCTCCATAGATACTCAATTAAGCTTTAACACACAAGAACCATGCACGTGTCGTAAAAGGAATGTGAGGGTTGAGCTATATTCTAAGAGAGATTCCTACTATCATATATTAGATAGCAAACTGAGTTAAGAAGGAGCTAACAGTTAGATATTCATGATGTGCTTTGTGCTAGGAATGACATTAGTACAGAGGCAAATTCTAATTACATTTCCTTTGACTGTGCCCTTGCTAGGATTGGATGGGATATCATGTGTGCTTGCTTTAATCATGGTCAACCTCCTTAGCTTTAGTCGGCTGGGGGTTACAAAGAGTGGTTTTTTTGGAGAGGAGACACTCAAGTGGTGTTCAACACTTGTATTCAAGCTTGGCTGCAAATTATTTGGAGGTTTCAAAATGATCACCTAAATTTCACCTCCAGAGGGAGCTTGGCCTTTTGTATTGCCGAATTGGACGTATCAAAGCATCATTCTAGTTCAATGCTAAGGCCAAAGCAACAATTAGATGGATCCTCTCTCAAAATTGCAGCTGTTATTCCTTGAGTTGCATCTGTCTCTTTCTCTTGCTTTCCTACTAGCTGAATATTTTCCTTCCTGCTGCATCTTCTTTCATCCTTGCTTGTTGTTTGTGTTTCAGCATCTGTAGATTTTTGGTGACAACGTCCTAGAACTATTATTATCTATGCATACGAATGAAAAAAAAGGATCAGGCCACTTTAAAACAAATTGACATCAAACTGATTTTGGTGCAGGTAACACAAGCATTAAGGGATTAAAAGAAGGAAGATGGCTGATGCTGAGAGCAACTAGTGTCCATCCAAGTACTTATTGAACCATACAAAGTGCATATTTTGTAGTATGCTAGTTGTAACACCTTCATTTCCAGAATTTGAATAAAACATAGTGATAGAATTAAGTGAGAATAAAAGTCCGTATATACAAAGAAAAATATTCCTAAACATGTCTCCATCTTAGTTCAAGAGTGTTTTTTTACTTTCAAAATGTTTGAACTTTAAAGTACCTGGCAATTTTTTTGGCTTTCTAAGTGGAACAAACTTTGCACCTATAGCTAAAGCAATTGGAGGACCAAATATGAAACCTCTAGCTTCAACTCCTGTCATGTTAGGGAAAAAGGCATATTATATTCACTTCAAAACTACATAGATTGCTGATACTATATGGCTTTAGAAAATATACACATCTAAAACAATGATTTTCAGATCTAGAATAACTGGAAAATATTCAAAATATGTAATAAAATGAGTGAGATGAAGATTCACAAAACTTTTGCTCAACAAGAAAATTTGCAAAAATCCATTCAAAATATTATTCATGGTCATAATTGACATGTCTTTCCACAGCAGTGATATACTAATAGTTTTGTTGTTGTTGTTGAAGTACTTTATCATGGTTACCCTAAAAGAAACCTCTAAGTACACAGAGAAGTAGTAATAATAAAGAGCAATATGAAATTTTTGAAAACATATACTTGTGAAAAAGAAATTACACTAATTGCTTTAATATAAATTTGAGATCACTTGCCATCCGACACAGAGAACACTATAATACAACTTTAAGATGAATATTTAAAGAAGAGTTGGAGACTAAGGAGAGAAATAAAACCATCAAATCTAAATGAACTAAATTTGATGTAATCAGCTAACACCGGTAACACTTCTTCTAAATTCCATTTGGTAAAACTTCATGATGAAAATTTATTTTTTCAGCTAAGCAAGAAACCTCAACGCAAATGCAAGACGCCTAACTTAATATATGACCACAGAATCCGTCACTAAAGATTTTAGTACTGGTTTTGCTCCCTGTCATATTAGATCCTGTTTCACAATCTAGGAACAATATCCAGTGGAAGATCACCAATGCTTTACCATCCGAGGACAGCAAACGGGAAAGACAACTATATTCCCACATCCAAGGGCTGCAATTTCAAGCTCAGTACTCTATCCCAAATGCTGTTGGATCGCAATCATACCTACCAAATCTAAACAGCTAAGGAAAGGAACACGCAACAGAAAAATAGAATTAGGAGGACCATCAAACAGTGGGAAAAGCTTTCACCCGTTTACATCGGAGTGGGGACCAAGGAGCAAGGTCAGCGTCAGCGGAAGCAGGCCTGACTCCACCTCCACAAACCAGCACAGATTCGGCAAACAGAAAGAAACCATGAGCGCGGCAGGGCGTCATCCGCTGCCCGCCGCTGGTCCACTGTAACATGGCCAGTTTCAGGCACGTCCAAGTCAAATTACAGGCGCCTTACCACTGCCCAAAAATGAAAACTTTTTTTTTTTCTCCATGGAAAGTGATGACCGATTTTTGAGGAGGAAAAAGGGAGAAAAGTCTAAAGAGGAAGAAAAAAGGAGGCCCCACAACCGACATTTCTCACGATATTGATGGGCAACGAGCATTAATGCGGAGGGAAGAAACGAACAAAAGACTAATGCGTCAGAAAAGAGAGGAAGGAAACAACATTGTGTATTTGTGCTGTGGCGGAGGCATTGAGACGGAAGAACTCACCGGCGACGACGGAGATGTCCCTCCCGGTGTACCGCTCCACGAACAAATCGACCGTGTCCTTGAACGCTTTCGGATCGAGCAGCAGCGTGGTGATGTCTTGGAACATAATCCCTAGTCACATACATTATTATATTGTAGATGAATGAAGCGGCCAATTTTTAACCACCTAAGCCTCGAAAACTACGAGAAACAAGAACGGAGTGGTAAAAAAAATCACATTTTTTTTTATTTGGGTCGAATTTGACATTGAAGAAGCAAAAAGAGCGAGGACGCTTTCCGCTCCAGAAAGCGGAGAAATAAAAATTCAATCTTTAAGGATGAAAAAACCGAAACTTCAACCGCGAAAACTAAGACGGATGCTCAAAGATGCGTCAGACTACAAAAACGCAGGGAACGCGGCGACCTTTCTTAGGGAAGTCAGGAACCACGCGGATGGAGGAGGCGATGCGCGGAATGCGGGGGTCCTGCTCCTTTCCCTCTCGAACCGCCATCTCTCCCACGCAGAGCAGCCACTCAACCTTAAGTGTCCCTTCTCTCTCTCTCTCTCTCCCTCACCCAGAGGGAGAGCCCCGACCGCACCGGCAAAGAAAAGCCGCAGGTTGGGAGGAGAGAACCAAGCGAAACGAAGACAGAGAGCCCAGAAGAAGAAGAAGAAAAATAAAAAGCTCCTCCACAGTTTGCTGAATAAATACAGCACAAAATAAATTTTAAATTCAATAAAAGAAATTGGTCCTCCACAGTTTATTTCACTCAACCTCACCTTTTTTTTATTTATTTTTCAAAAAAAATATATAAATAAAAAAAGTTAAAGAAAAAGGGGAAAATGAAATGTGTTCTATATCTCACCCTGAAACTCTACAACTGTCTCTTTTCATGTTTCCCTCTAAATAATTCTAAAAAAATCCAATTAATTTCTTCATAAAGTATTTAATATATCTGTTTATTTATTTATTTTATTATAAAATTTTTACATATATATATATATATTTGAGTGACTGGTATACATCACCTGGATCTCATTAATTCAATGGTGCAAAGTAAATGCCATGTCTACTTTTCTTGTTCACTTCTTGGATTCCTAGAGCCAAGAGATTGTGTAGATATGGAGTTATGAGGTTGAGGCTCTTGGAGCTTCATTAATCTCTATTAATGCCATGTCTACTCAATTCAATTCCTCTACTAGCTAGGAATACTTGCAGCTCGGCTCGACTTGGTATGGCCTAAGCTATATGTCTATTTCTCAACGAGTCGAGCTGAGTCGGACTATGAGATAGAGAATAGAAAGTATTTTGTTATGCTAGTCATTTTGAGGTTACTTGATTGTAACATTGCATCTACAACCTAGTTATAGCAAGCTAGACAAGAGCCACACCAAAAGGAAGAAGATAAGAGTTGGGCTTTGGAAGTGAAATGTGACTCATTCGACTTCAAGTGCCTTTTCCCTATCTAAAGATCTCGACCTTTAGCCCTTTGTCTTGTATGCACCTACCAGCTAAGATATCCCCTCCTTGTTGTTGTGATTAGCCGAATGACCAATCTCATTGTCAATCAATCGTTATTGATACTATATTTGCATATGAGAAATTGAAAGGGTGTTTACGGGCCAATGGAGTGAGATCTAAACTTATGTGCAACTCATTATCGTATTTGATATACATGTGAATGATTCACTATTCTAAAGGCCAGTAGTCATCCGTAATTTACCTCCTATTAGTCCTGGGACAGATTAACAGAGACACTGGAGTGAGCACATTTTACCATCATAATATGCATGTGAAATCATGGAGAACTCAAGCAAACACAGAGACTTGACATTAACTACTTTAATTTTCAATTCACCTAATAATTTCAGATCACTTTGAGCAATAATTCACCCTGAAAAACAAAATTATCTATTTTGTAAACTAATAAATAAATTGTGCCTTTGGTGGATACCGATAAGGGAGGAACAAGCCAAGCACATAAATCTGATAAATATAAAGTCAATGCAACAATTATTTTGGGTGCACATGGTTTTGCTTCTATTTGTGTTTGGTTCTATTGTTCAGTTTGTCTTGTTAGGCTAGTTAATCTTTTTATTGCCACCTAACTTTCTCCACCTTAATCATGCATGATCATAATCAGACATGTCACTTCATTTCACTTCTCTACAAATTGACAAACAAGAATGAGTTTCAATCCTCAGGCTTTAAAGGTTATAATGATATGATTAAGCATAAGCCTATAATTAATATGTCGTGGTGTTGTTGCCTCTTGTCGCGTTACAACCAGAGCAGTAATGTGTGTTTGATTAACAAATACAACTACGGACAATAAATTCCTACAGTATAATAACGATAGAATCTTAGATGTCTCCAGGTAAAGAAGATACAGCTGTGCTTGAAGACAAGGACCAAATTTAATTAATGGAAATCAATCATTATGAGTATGTCACTATTTAATCTTAAGTGGTTGGTGGATCTTAATTATATTGCATTGGCTCCTAATGAATATGATGTAAATTATGATGTTTACTACATCTACTTGAATTATGTGTTGGTTATGAATGTAGTTTTCCTCTGTTTACTTGTAAATTATGTGAATCGAATCAAGTATTGGGAAATCCAAATATTTGGGACTTGATATAACATTCGTTTTGTACACCAATGCTCTATAAAAGAAAACTAAATAATAGAAGAAAAGGGAATGCCAAGAATGAAAACAAATTAGAGCAATTCTATTGTTAAAATCTAATGGTGGTTTCTTGGTCTGGAGCTACGTATCGTCACGCCGTGCAAAAATTTGGTGAACCCAAGGAAGCTGAGTTTGCCATCAGTAGGTCGGATCCAGTCGCGCATCATAGAGTAAGCAGCAGGGGCAAGGTTCATCTCCTACAAAGTTGCATGTAAAGTTGTTTCCGAACCGAAAGAGAACTTCATCTTGTACGAGATCGGTCTATTGATGGAATGTACCTGTGCTAGTTCTTCGATAGAGATGAAGTGATTGCCTTCTTCCTCGAAGTACTGGAATGCCCTGGTGGCGATTTGTTCCCATTCTTTCAAAGCCTCGAGTTGATAAGGGCTGATTGTTGCCACACAAAATTCTTCAAAGTTCATCCTTCTGTATGATAGTGGCTCCAACTGAGATGTCCATGACACCAGGAATTACCAGTTTAAGTTTGACACACATCAATTTAGCTCCAAAAGTAAAGTTTTATTAGAGAAAAAGAGCTCCAACATGAGGATAAGATTCATGTAACTTGTCAAATAATCACAGCCCATGACTTGCTCATGTTCGTGATGGTATTACAGTCTCAATTGGAGCAGAACCAAACTGTGGAATTCGGATTAAACTGAAACGTTTTCAAGGACTAAATGTATTTGGCAACTATGTTTCTATAAAACTAGAGTTAACATAATATAACAATATTTCAAGTTTTAGGATATGACAGGAGGGAAGCTATAATTTACCAAAAAAGAGACTACAAAAGTTTAGAAATATTATTATGTAATGTAAAATTTGCTTTACTATTACGGATACTAGATTCTTTCGCTGAACAAAACATGTATGTTTAGCAAATTATCACACCAATTTACATCTGTAGATTTGAAGGTAATGATACAAGTTTACTCGTCTAGCTCTTCATGGTGTCATCAAGGCAATATTATTTTGTTAAACATAACTCACTGTCAAACGGGACTGCTAGGAGGAATCAAGATTTCAATAGAGTCAGTAAGCTTTACACTTTCCAGCTATAGCTTACTTCGCCATTTTCCACTCTCAAGAACATTGATGATTGCAACCGTTGTTTGTCATTAAGTGCAAGAAAACAGTACAAAGAATGAACTGGCTCCTGAACTTAAAATAATTAAATGGAGTGGTGAATAGATTGAGTGTTCTTATTTCCTAAAATTTAAGTTTTGTTTTCGTTTTCTCCAAATACTCTAGAGAGCAAATACTATACTGCTATCCATATTTCAACCTTAGTTGATACTTAGTGTTCACCTTGACACATTTGCCAAACAAGTATGTTAACTGGTACAGGAGATGCTTTAAAATCTAAAAAAGGAAAATGTAAAAGGTAAGAAGCAATGAAAGGGCGGTAAACAAGCCGATCTGAGCCGAACAGTAAGAGGCTCGAGCTTCGATTCAAGCTTTAGTTCTTAAGCTCAAGCTCGGCTCATAATAAAATTAAATAGCTAAGTTCGGCTAGAAAAAAGCTCATTTAAAAATTAAACGAGCTTAGTTCGAGCTTGTTTAAGATAATTAGCTATAATAATTAATAATATATTATATTTATTATTTATGTGATATTTAATTTTATATATATATAGATTCGTGAGCTCACGAATCAAATATTATTAAGCTTGAGCTCGGCTCGATAATGTTTTCAAGCTCGAAATCAGGCTCGAGCTCAGCTTGTTAACTTAATCGAACGAATTCGAATGAACTTTTTTTCGAGTCGAGACCCGAATAGCTCGCGAGCGGCTTGGCAATCCAAAAGTAAATATCCATTTGACAAAATATTTACAAAAAGAAGTAAGCTTTCCGTGATAGATCATGAGGATTGAAGACAGGTTAAGTGAATAAAGCATTCTAAGATAAGAACAGAAAAATAAAGTTTTCACATAGCATGAACATCTGTAAAATAAATGGCTTACTGCATTTAATATATCAGGAACCTTGGACACCTTCATAGCATCGGTAGCATTCTGCCAGAGTGCCTGGATGAATTGATGAAATAGTTGGGAAAAAAAAATCAATTTGCATGGTCTTAGCAAAGCCAGAAAACACAGATATCAGTGAAGAGTTCACATCATGTTGAGTACAAGAAGGTGGATTAGTTTAAAGATAGCAATTACACTAAATTCATTTGGATGATTTTAAACCTGTTGACGTGTTAATTTAACCAAATTCTTACGATTTACATTACAATGTTGTAAGAAATGAAGAAGATGCATTAGGAATTACCACAAGAATGTATAAGCAAGGAATTTTCAAGATCTCTTAAGGATAGAAATTTCCTACAATTCTGTACAGCTTCTGAAAATCCTATCCATCAGGATACAATGCCTATCTTAAAATTACTCAAGTTTCTGCTACTCAACAATTCTCAAAACTCACAGAAGTAGAAACTCAGAGTGCAGCAAAGAGGAGAAGAATATTTGCATTGTTTTTTTATATCTTTGGGTTGTAACTATTGCAGTCTTTCTATAGACTGTGAGAAGAAGATACGTATGGTTTAGACTGATGGGTAGTGGTTTATAACAGTTGTGTATGTTCCGGACCACCCCATCCAAAGTATTTTAGTAATTTATAGGTATCTCTTGGATTGCAACTTTGTTGACAAATGTATGTATATGTATGTATTGTGACATGCAATCAGGACGTTGGCTATTTGGAGGTCAAGGAACTAACAATGCATTCCTAACCAAGAAAGGATGTTTGGATCAATTCCTAATAAAAATCAAGGAATTTTTAAATAATGTGGATAAAAAAACTCACCATTCTAAAATTCTCAATAGAAACACAACCATCATTATTTGGCTGCAATAAATTAAATTGGGATCTTATGTAGATGAGCTCATCCTCTGTTAGAGCATTTGACAAAGCCTGTAGGAGAAGAAATCAGTGAGGCATTCAAGTGAGATATTACTACTCAAAAACTGTGGTTAAACAATATTTGAGTTGGATGTTTATACAGACGTCTTTTTTTTAATATTTCAGAGATTGATATGGTACAAGACTCATCTTCAGTCTGTGGTTAAGCATCGTTAATAAAACATGGAATGATGAAAGCATGTCCGATAACATCAAGAAAAAGTAAAATGGCCAATGAACTAGGCAACCACAATCATAGCACTAGGACACAACAGTCTCATTTTCAAATACAACAACAACAATAACTAAGCCTTTTCCCACTAGGTGGGGTCGGCTTCATTTTCAAATGCCAACAAAAATTAAAAATTATCTTATAAGTTATTTCCACTTGTAGAGGTGGTAATCACTAAGAAAATATTGACAGTAAAGTTGATTAAAATTGAATTTGTATGTCTTCTTTGACTACTTGAATAATGAATGAGATTACAGAAAATATTAGAGATAGAAACTCATAATGAAACTTGGTATTAAATATATAATCACATTAACCAATATCTTGAGACAATCAGAGTGACTGGTTTCTACATAAAATTATTTATGAAGCATGAAGGTAGAAACTAGGTAACAATGTGCGACAGTTTGGTTATCACAATGCTTGGACAAGAAAGCTTAATAATATGTGTTTTGTAGATCAAGTAGAAATGGTTATATTCACATATAATATATTCTTGTCAGATATTAAGGATTCTAGGACAGTGTTCAACTTAGATGATAGTGTTTCAACCATCCATGCATAGTTTATTAGCTGTTTTGTGAATATTAGATGTGTCTGCATAACAATTACTAGTTGGTAGATTGATTGTGGGGCGCAACAACATATGCTTTTAAAAACCTTAGAAAGTAGAAAGAGTTTGGTGTAATTACTACCTTGAAAAACAGATCAAAATAGGATTATTTAAAAAAAAAAAAAAAAACTCTGCTCCTGAATACTCCCCTATACATATATGGACAGCTAACCAGGAACCAATGAAAGGCTAGTTTATTCATTGCTTGAATTGAATTATATGTTGTTCTCAATATAACCCTTCAACTCGTCAACCCTTGATCTACTTAGAAGAAATAATCATAATAATAATAAAATCATCTTTCACAAATGTACTGTTAATATGTAATATAAAGAATGTTATATTGACACTGATAAAGCACAAGTTGTTAGCCAATTCAGCATAAAAACTAATAACATTTATGCAATGCAAGATAGTTTCTCAAAGATTAAGATTTGAAGGATAATATATGACAGATGCAGATAACTAACTAGCATAAATCCAAATAATGAAACTAGACACAAAGAAAGCCAAACCTTCATGGCAGCACGTCTAAAAGTTGTTGTGCGGAGATGGGACTTGACTGACTTGTAGATTTGTATGTCCAAAGGTGTCTGACGATGCTCATTTCGCAACCAAGGATGAGCTGCTATCACATAATTGATTATTAAATTTTATAACAAACAGGGTTTGAGGATGTCATAGAATATATCTCAACTAAAAACTTCTCTCATATAGTACTTAATATAAGAACATATAACTCCTAATAGGTAACCAAATGTCCTTGATAAAGCTAAACAAATCAGATTGCAATTACTTGGTGAGATAAACTAACCCATAGAAAATGGAACACATACATAGAGCTTTTGCAGCAGACATTCTTTTCCTATAATCCTTATTTAGCAACCTTCTAACAAAATCTTTGGCTTCCAGAGATACTGCAGGCCAAGGTAATTCTTCAAAATTAGGATCAGCTCTTAGTACAGCACGGAAAATTCCGGATTCAGTCTGTGCCCAGAAGGGTCTACTGCCACACAATAGTATATATGTTATGACACCTATGCTCCACATGTCTGCTTCTGTGCTGTATGATCTATGTAGAACTTCAGGTGCAACATAGTATGCACTACCTACAATATCATTTAGTCTTTCATCTGAAAAAACACCACAGTTAATAACACTCTACCCAGAAAAACCAACAACAAGCAAAAAATAAGAAGTACAAGCAATATCTGGTCCAAAACATGCAGACTTATAGTGAGCATAATAGATGCATGCTAAAATTGACAAGTGAGTAACAATAGGAGTTTAGTCACATACAATATGCAGGACTTTGACATGAGAAAATTGTTGACATCGACTTATTTTTGTTGTAAATATGCATGAAATGTCAATGGCATATGATATGCATGTGATTTGTTTTACATATCTATAAAGGAAAGACAATCAAGTGACCAAATAGTCAAATGTTAAACAAAAGTAAATGAAGATAGAAAAAATAACAATTTATTATATGAATATTCAAAATGTCATGCTATTTCCATCTCTCAACAACTGTATTTATCACATTTGGAAAGTAACATAAGAATTTAGAAAAACACGCCACACAAATCAACTAACTATGAACTGCAAGTCAAAAAAAAAGTTAAATAAAAAAAGATCAATTAATTATCATCAATGTGACATTTGTTCAGAACAATAGATGTAATAGGATAAAAAAAATGAACACAGTACTGACAAACTTAGACATGCTAGGAGTTAGAAGTATCAGTGCATGGTCTCAATTAAAGCATTTAAATTCTGAAATTCAATCAGTAAAGCACCTGGTCTGATGAAATCAGAAAGACCAAAATCAATTAACTTCATAGGTGCATTTTCATCCTTTGTAGCAAACAGAAAATTCTGCAAAATAAAATCATGTTAGCAATCTAACAACATTTTAAAATTCAGAACCACACTTCATTAGATAGCACTATCCAATGGATACAAAATAGGCCATGAAGCATACCTCTGGCTTAAGATCACGATGCACAACTCCTTGAAGATGACAAAAGGCAATTACACTTAAAATTTGTATGACAATTACTTTTGCATCTTTCTCCTTGTACCTTCCGCCTCTGTAACAAAATACAATATATATATATAAACTTCATATTCCATATATGGGCATCTGATGTCAAAAACTCACTTGGACAGGATTCTATCCAACAATTCTCCTCCTCCACACAATCTAGCAGAAGGCAATAACAACAATGAGATGAGATTTTCATGTTGAAACAAAAATCTAGTATTCTACCAAATCTTTCACAAAATAAATCTCCAGATATGTTGACAGTCAAATAATTCTTGTACAGATAGTTCCCAACCTTATGAAATGTCAAAAGTACAAAAATTTTATTCTACTTAAACCATTTACCATTCAGAACCTTGATGCTCATGTTAGAAAAAATTAAAAATCCAAAAATGCAGAGACAACCTACCAACTATTTTTTCTTAAAAAAAAAACGTACTCCATGATTATATAGACATTAAGGTCATCCTCATATGCTTCGTAAAACTTGACCAGATTAGCATGCCCAGATAGAAATTTCAAGATTTTCACTTCCCTACGAACATCTTCAATTGCTATTGCTGTTGTCATCTGCAAAAGATAATTGATTATGAAGCTCAGCTTCTATCTTCAACAAATGCTTAAAGACTAGAGGTTGTAGACCCAAGATAAAGTGGTACAGAGCATTGAAGAATAATAACACAATGACAAGGTATAGCTATTTTACATTAAATACAGGCAAGCTGACATGTAGATGGTATGATGCAAGAAGAGGTCATATTAACATTCAGATTATTTCTTTGACAATTCTAGAGCCATCGAAAATTAATAACACAAGGATAAAAGACAACTAATTAATGAACTTTTGGAGCAAGGATAGAGATTTAAAAGGAATAAAGGAAAATAAATAAGGAAAAAGGTCAAATAAACACAAACAGCAAAGAGGGCTCTAAGGTATCAATGAGGAACAAAAAAAATCAAACATATAAGATAAGGGGGGACCGGGGAGAGAGTGAGAGGGTGATCCACACTGTCAGTAGCATGTCTGTCTAAAGCTGCAATAGAAAGGATTTAGGAATCCACAATAAATAGGATCTTGTAGCTAGAAGAAAATTGCTACTGGTTGTTGCTTCTCCAGCTAAATAACATCAAGCTAATTAATAACTCGCGCCTAATTTTTCATCCTGAAGCCAGAAGAGATGCCAAATGAAACCAAATAATCAACTAATTTGAGGGTATTGATTTTGCAATTCAGTTGTATTCTCATTGATCAAGCTTCAATATTGGTAGCAAATAACCATGTTTGGTCAATGATATGAACAATGCGACACTGTTAATTCTAGGGTTCTGAAACAGACCAGTTTCACACAAATCTAAATTGCATGACTTGTTAACAGCATCTGTAGTTAGTGCATGATTTATGATTCTAGTAAGCCAAAACTTAGCATATCTGTCATATTTCTTGCATGAACTAATACTGAAAAAAGCAAACGAATAATGTAGCATAAGTACATATTGCATGTGCTTATGATAAGGAGGTAAATGTTAGATTTGTATAGGCTGGGGTATAGCCCTTTTTCTTGTGATATCTAAAATTTAAGAATGGCCAGTTGTTTACTGTCTACAAGGATCTAAAATCGACAAGACAATATAAGGCTCCATAATAAAGATGACAGTATATCATTCCAAACTAATCTTGAGACAACTGTACACCATTAAGGTTTGCTAATACTGACACCGATCATGGAAAGTTGCATAGCACATACCCGCACAGCTACACCGAGAAAGCCACAATTTTAATACCGATTGACAATCGACAAAAGCTAATTCATGTAGTCAGATCAGGCGTTCGATTGAAGGAACGGAAATGAATTCTTTAGGACAATATTGATAAATGAAGCAAAGTCTGTGAATACGGGAAATTATGGAGCTAAAAATTCTTTATTTGACATACCACCGCACCTTAACTTTAGAGATGATCTTGATGGCGACAAGCTGACCCTTGAGCTCTCCCTTCTTTGCCCTCGCCAAGCAAGTATTCCCAAAATGCCCCTTGCCCACCTCCTTCCCGATCTCGTACTTCGCCTCCAAGTTTTTCTCGTACCCGAAGCTCTTGTCCAGCTGCCTCTCCGCTTCCGTTTCTCCTCCTGCGGCTCCGTCGCCGGCGCCGTCCTCGGGGATTGAAGCGTCGCTGGGCTTCTTCCGGCCGAATCTCTTAGCTAAGGACGCCTTAATGTGCTTCGCGGGCGACGGCGGGCGGCGGAAGAACCTCCGCGGCGTAGACCGCGCCGGGGACGGCGCGATCCCGGACGGGAGAGGGCTACCGGCCGCGCTCCGTGGGTAAGGACTCGGCCAGGGGCTACCCGAGTAAGATCCGGCAGGAGTCACGGCGTTGGTGACTGGCGCCGGGGACGAGGCGGCGGCGACTGCGGCTGCGGTTGCCGGTATAGGGGACGAGGAGCGATAGGCATCGCATCCTCCATCGGCATCCCCCTCCACGGCGACGGCGATGTTCTTGGCATAGCACTGGCCCATTCCGGCGTCGGTGCCAAGCGCGCCCTGATTCGTATTCTTTTCTTCCTCCGATCGCCACTTTCTGAGTTTTTAAAGAGATCTTACATAAGAAAATTAATATAATAAAAATAATATTTTTAAAAATAAATTTTAAATCAGCTTTGTATTTTTTTTCTATATATATAAGCGGATCGTATGCGAATAAATCAGGATAAATTGTAAAAATATGCTGTCAATTCAGAGAAAATTGGAAAGTAATTAATGCTAATTAATTACTGGTCGGAGAATGTGAATGCATTTATTCAAATTGAATTGAATCTAAAATGAACTAAGTTTATTTTTGACATTGATTCAAGATTTACTTCGTTTATAAATTATTTAACTTTTATTTCAAATTATTTATTTTTTATATTTTAAAATTTATTTATTTATTTTTATTAAAAAAAATCTTTATTCTAGATAGTAGAAAGTGCATCATCTTTTTCTTATGTACATAAACAAATTAAACACAAGTAGTTCGGATTTATACATTTAATTTAATAAATCATTCGAGATTAATACTAAATTTACTATTATCCCGAGTAGACCATATAGACGTATTACAGTCAATTAGGGCTGTAAATGAACCAAGCATCCGTGAACAAGATTGATATTCGGCTTGGTAAGAGCTTGTTTATGTTTGTTCAATACACATAAAATTAATTAAACAAACAAGTTTGAACAGTTCGTTAAGGTAAACAAATAAGTTTGAACACATATGTGTTCAGCTCGTTAACGTTCGTGAACGACGTTCATGAACAATGTTTCACAAACTATATTCATTAATAAAACTCTTTTTAATATGCTAAATAAATAATAAAATAAAATAAATAAATGAATTTAAATTATCAAATTCAATAATCAATCAAACAACTAGAAGTTTTAAATAATCAAACAAGCTTGAATTGAGACTTTGATAACATCTAAATGAATCAAGCTTGAACTAAGCTCAAACCAAGCTCGAACTAAGCTCAAGCCAAGTTTGGATTGAGAGCTTGATAATATCTAAATGAACAAAGCTCAAACCAAGCTTCAAACAAGCTTAAACTCATAAAAAATAAATCAAACCAAGCTTGAACACTCATTTCAAAACCTTAGTTCATTTTAAGATCAGCTCGGCTCGGCTCGGCTCGGCTACCTTATCAAACAAGTTTGAGCACGCCAAAGCTCGATTCGGCTCAGCTCAGCTCGGCTCGGCTCGGCTCAGCTTATTTACATCCCTACGGTCAATCAAAGCTCGTGTCAGGAAGAATAAGTTAATTAGAAAGGATCTAACTCGACTCCGTAAGTCATGTACAGTCAATTTCACAAAGTCATAGATTTAGTTGTTATGTTACTTTCGAAGTGGTTCAAGATAGACTTCAGTATTTAAAACTGAATTAGTGATCAACAGTGAGAGCACATGTTCTTAGTCAACAGGGTTGACATCTCTATTAATTATTTCTGAGATCTCTTTAGGTCCTATTATATACCACAATATATATATATTTTAAAAAAAATAAAGCTATTATTTTAGAAAAAGAAGCACTTGAAAGTATTATATGTAATCTAATTGTGTATGTGTGTGTGGAAAAGAAGGCATGAATAGCTACTGTGGTCCTTAATTATGGAGGAAGCATGATTAGTACGTCATTCTGAGCATATTTTTCAAAGGAGACTGTACTAGAGTATGAAAATGAAAGACATTAATCAAAGTCTTTCAAATTAACCAAAAGCTCTTGTCTGTTTATCTTAAAAAAGTTTAATTAATTATTCAATTCGTTCAACACGTTTAGAATTTAAACCCCGCGTACGACTTCCTTGCCCTGATCAATGTTATAGTTGGCCCAGCTTCGTAGATTTTTATTGACGATTAGGAAAAATTGAAAAGTATTTGATCCTATTTAAAATCAGAGAAACTATATGACTTTGAGATTGACTACGGGAAGACTCCGAACAAGAGGAACCTGGTGCCATGAGCGAGCATATGTGCCAAAGAAGAACGAAGCATTAGCGATCGGGCTAGGGAGAGGTCTCGACGTAGACACTCCGGCACTTAAGTTAGACAAGGAGATAAAAAAAAGAATAAAAAACAATGCTGATGAACAGTACATTTGGATAGCGGAGCTTACTTGCACCTTGGGGATGAGTGTTGTTTTTAATCTTTATACGAATATCAATGTATTACTAAAATAAGATCAACCATTATAAATTTAACCCATCACCTTTGTATTTGCATGGTGGAAACTTTCATTGTATGGATAACACATAGAATATTCTCTTGATTCTTTGAGAGCGCGCGGTTACGCAAAGTACCAAAAAGACATATTAAGCCCTTAGGTTGAGGGACTATTAATTGTAGAACTTCACTGGTGAGCTGGATGAGTCATATTTGCTGTTCGATCAGATATTGCTTTTGAATGAGTTTGATCAGCTATCGAAGGTTAGGTACCTTGAGGATTCGACACTCGATCAAACAAAGAGCTCACTCAAATAGTATGTCTAGAAGGTTCGATCGGACAAAGAGCACTTAGGCTCCAATCGAGCCGAGGGGACTGGGGATTCAGTTGAGGATACAAAATCGTGATCGAACAAAAGGTCCAATCGGGCAAAGTGCTTGGTCAAGCTACTTAGTTGGGCTTGCAGCCATACTGACCCCTTTTTTTTATTTTAATCACCACATCAACTAGCCTTTTTAACTTCGGGTCCCTGGGGCCATGGTACCATGGTAGGACATCCAGATTGTTTCCCAGGCACCCACAGTTCGAACCCTAGCTACGTCGTATTTGTAGAAAATTTTCCTCTAAATGGGAGCGTAATCAAAGGATGCTGGATTTCTGGGCTGGCCGCCGCGTGCATTGGGATCAGACCGATCACCCTAAAAATAATCAATGAAAATAACGGGTATTATTGTTTTTTTTACTTCGGCCTCAGGTTCGGAGATGATCTCATCTTATTCACTGTACATATTCATCAGTCATTTGATTATAATTTGCCAAACTTTTGACAAATTAATCTCAGCATAGTTAGCTAAAGTAGTGTCTGAAAAGGAACACAACTAGCTACATGATGTCATAGACCAAAAAAATAAATAATAATAATAAAAAAAAACAGCTGGGTGCACGAAATTCCCGTCATGCGGAGTCCCGGGGAAGGATCTATTGTATGCAATCTTACTCTGCTTTTTACAAAAGAATGTTTCCAGAAAAAAAAAAAAAAACTAAGATGTGACTGCCAAGTTTTCCTGATCAGATTATTGTTCTCATTGTCCATTAAAAGTATGAAAAATGATATTCTCAAAGAAAACTCTTAAGGATAGACGCATAAATGATGGGACCCATAAAAAGTGAAATGATGGGTCTCATCATTTATGTGTCTATCCTTAAAAGTTTTCCTTAAGACTAACGAGATTATTATTATTATTTTTCCTTTTAAACTTCGACCTCAACTTCGGAGATCTCATCTTATTCATTGTATCCGTGTCCAAATAGTCAGGTTCGCTTCTCGCTTGATTTAAGTTTATTTAAACAAATTAAGTAGAGCGTTGACCTTCTTGTAAATGTGTCTTCTCTCGATCATCGTATTAAATGCAAATTGGGTAGAGGAAGCACGCCATGCATTCAAATCATGCAGGTCAAACAAGAAATATATCAAACTCATTAAATTAATCGTTTCATTTCTTATAATTTTCTTAATGCAACCAAACAACAACATGATGTTCTCTCCAACTGTACATATTCATCAGTCATTTGATTATAATTTGATGGCATCGCTTGTGTGTAATTAATCCGCAGTTATGAAATTTTGACTCTTCGTGGATCATCATCGATCTCTTCTCTTTTGTTTCTTCAAAACTGGACCCTGCAGCTAAGGGGCTGCGGAGAAGCGCAGAGCACTAGACTCAGGGGCTGTTTGCACAGATGTCGCAGCTCTGGGGCTGTGCAGAAAGATGTTCACGTTAGTCGTCGTCGTCTCCAGATATCGCATCATTCGTCGGCATTCTGCTACCTCGTTGACTTGCCGGCGAACCTTGGTGTTGGCTTCAATGGAGAGGAGGGCAAGAGCAGCAGCTCCGCCTCCTTCCACAGCTTTCAGCGCCGACACTGCCACGCTGGACGCATTAAATCCGAGAAATCTGCCATCTGTTTAATTATTAGATTTCAATCAGTTTGCTCAGCCTAATTATTCAGTTGATCGGGTGGGACGAGCGGTTATTACGGTTACCTAATAAAGCGGCGACGAGGAGCTCGACGGCGCACGCACGGTGCAACTGCGAGTCCCACGTTACCGCCCCCAAGTACGTGTAGGGCGTGACGCACGCCAGCCGCCAGTCCAGTCGCTTGAGAACCGTCAGTTCCATCTGTTGGATTGTGGTCGGCTCAAACGAACGGGCCAGATCGTCCATCTGTTCTTCTCCATCATCCCGACGTTCAACACCACGGCGTCAGAAATGAAAGCCACAAAATTTCTCTAAGAATTCAAGTGCTTCATGAACAGGGACGGACCTGGAGATCACGCAGTGGAGGAACAGAGACCTCGTCCATCTTGGAAGCAATGGACAAACAAGCAATCGATAGCAGCTCCGTCATCCATTCCTCCCATTTCTACACAGAAACTCTTGATAATTACTCTAATTTTCGATGCTGGTTAACTGAAGGAAATTAAGTCATCCTAGCTAATTACCACACTAGAGTTCATGGAGATGAACCTGTCGAGATAATTCACAGCATTGAATGCCGTCCCAACACCTAAATTTAGCCGCCTGCAAACCTGTCAGAATCAGGGAGTGTTAGTTCCTCATAAAGATATTCAGAGAAGTTAATTACATTACCGTGATGGCATATCTTATTGCTCTGGTTCTCGCCAATGGCAGATCGGAAGTTTGATGCAATCTCTCACGGTAGCCACGGCATGGCGCATAGATATGCTCTCTTTCCAAAAGACCAAGCAAGAAACTCTCTGTTTCTGCGCGGCTAGCGATCGGCGGGGACGGAGACTTGGATAGGGCAGGAGAGGCGATCTGTGGGCTGGTTTGTGGCGAGGCAATGGGGGTAACAAAGAATGGCTCTTCATCACACAAAAGGCAGAGGATGCTGTCCTCCATCAGATACATACAGAAGAAAGGAACACCTGTGGCATGGGAGAGCTTCCTGCAGGTTGAAGCTTTGAATTGGCTTCATACATCTTAAGACTCTAGAGAGAAGGGACGTGGGAGGTGTATTTTTCCTGCAAAGAAATGGAGTGGGAGTGGGAACGTGTATGTAACAATAAGTAAATACGTTAATATATAATTTAATTATACTATTATATTATAAATGATTAGAATCTAATTCACTTGTACCCAATGTCCGTAAAAATTATATTTTAATTATAGTATGATCGGTTCGGTTTTTTCAATTTTTTCGGAAACAAAACCGTAAACCGAACCGAATAACCGAATTTTAAAAAATTTAAACCGAAATCGGCCGAAAATATCGAAAAAAACCAAACAAAAAAAATCAAAATTTTTTGGTTAGGCCGATTTTTCCGGTTTTAACCGAATTGTGCCACCCCTAGGCTACCCACATGAAGAAGGGTAAATGCAAAGGAAGGAAGAATTCGAGAATTCTAAATAGTTCAATTTAAAATTGAGGCATTAATACATGCTGGTTAACTCCCATGTAGCTCAATCCGTTTTTTGAATTTAGCATTAATGCTGGTTAACTCCCTTGTAGGCTGATAACCGTCGTCTCTTGTCAAGCATGCGATCTTGGCTATAAATACACTACTTCGTCTTCCTTAGCCTGCTATGGCGACTCTCATCGGTGCCTTGTCTCTCGTTGCCCTTCTCTTCTTCTCCTCCTTCCCCCCTACGGCGGAGTCCCGGGGTTCCCGCGTCCGCAGGTTGGAAGAAGAAAACGATATCTTCCTCACCCAGAAGGAGCACTGGTTCAATCAAACCCTCAACCACTTCTCCATTACGGTTTGCACCTCTTTCTCCAATATCTTCCTCCTCCTTGCGATTCTCTTTCTTTTGTTATTAACATTTTTCTTCATGTTCGTATTGAATTAGTGGGGTTTTTTTTTAACGGAAAAGGAAAGTAATCCTTAATTTTGCATGCGATATGCAGGGACATCATAAATTCCAGCAGCGTTATTATGAATTTCTTGATTACTACCAAGCTCCTAAAGGCCCAGTATTTCTTGTAGTTTGTGGTGAAGAGTCTTGTGACGGCATTTATAGGCATAGTTATATAGCTGTAAGTGACGTGCTTCTTGCTAAACTACGTTTATCTTCCTTTTCATGTACCTAAATCCTCTGATACATGGACGACTTATCATTTACAAGGGTATTAACATGTTTAAAGTTTTACTGAGATTTCCATTTATTTGAATATATACATACATATTTAACTATATTTGGTGTATATTATAACCTCCTTTTGCAGTATGTTATCTTGAATCATTGATCCTCTTGATAAGAATTTGGTGGGATGTGTAGGTACTAGCAAAACAATTTGGTGCGGCTTTGGTTTCTCTAGAGCATAGATACTATGGAAATAGTTACCCTTTCAGTAACTTAACAACCAGAAACCTACAATTTCTTTCCTCAAAGCAAGCATTGTCTGACATGGCTGTTTTCCGTCAGTATTACCAGGTTAGCACTCTAAACTAATTGAGATTTATGGAACTCTGTATCTTGATCTTGTTGAATTATGTTTCTCCACTCTCCGATCGGTACTATCATCTGAATTTCTTCATTGGCATATACTTTATGCTGTTTTCCCTGCAGGAGCATTTGAATGCAAAATATGGTGTAGGGGAAAGCCCCTGGTTTGTCATTGGTATTTCATATGCTGGAGCACTCAGCGCCTGGTTCCGTCTGAAATTTCCTCATCTAACTTGTGGGAGTCTTGCGAGTTCGGCAGCTATTCATATGGTTTATAACTTTGCAGATTATGATCTACAGGTTCGTTGCCATCTATTCCCTCCCTCTTTCAGATGACATAGAACTGAAAGACAACACTAGTTTCCTTTCTTTTTTCTTTCCTCGCCATGTATATGTAATTCACAGAAGAGACTTTACTATGTTTTTGTAGCTAGAAATATGTTTAAATTGCAAAGTTTTTTAAAGAAGGAACTTCCTAAATCTCTGCATTGTTGTCTTCACTTTTGCAGATTGGAAGGTCAGTTGGCACTGAATGTAAGACTGTTCTTCAAGAAATAACTAATCTTGCTGAGAAGCAACTTCAGAATGATGGAAAATCTGTGAAGAACTTGTTTGGTGCACCTAAGGTTATGTTCTGAGCTAAGTAATAGCATTACATTGTTATTATACATATCGGTATATCTTAAAACCATTTAAAGGGTTAGTTTCTAAATACTAGATACTTATTGCTATTCTATGTCTTCAGATTAACGACGACTACTTCATGTACCTGCTGGCTGATGTTGCTGGTTCAGCTGTAAGTAGATTAAATAGCAGACCGAGCAGTTTTTTCCCCCCTAATTTCTCTAGCTAAGCTAACGATATTGCATTTTTCAGATTCAGGAGGGTACTCCCGATGAACTATGTTCTCCTCTTATTGATGCCAAAAGAAATGGGACAAACTTATTGGTACCCTCTTATCTATCTCTTACCATAATTCTAGATCTAGATTTATCGGTATCTTGTTGACATCTTGTGCGCACATTTCTTTATATTCTCTTTGAAATGAAAATGTAATTGTCTTTCAACATTTCTATCAGCAACTCTGGTTCATAATAGATTCAAGTGTAGGAATGCTCGAACTACCTTCATTATCCACCCCTTCCCATAATTAATTTGTAACTCCTCTCATTTTCTTATTGCATTTAGATGGTGAGCGAGCAACATAAAGAATTAAGTGAAGTTGCTTATTGACAGGGAACTAACTTGATTTTGTTTAATGAGTGTTGTTCATCTGATTCCCAACTAGACTACCTAGGTAAAATTGTTGTAATCCAAGTAGGTCATAGATGAGAGGCTATTGTTAGCAAAAAAAATTTAGTTATAGCGGGTATACTGCAAACTCCAGTCTTGCATTAAGATTCTTGAGATTTCTTTAGCAAAACAATTCTATCAGAGTTCTATCCTCAATGGACTTTTGTATGCAGGAAGTATATAGCACCTATATCAAAAATAATTTTCTTGGGAAAGATTCATCACTTGAACTTTATGATCCAGAATATTATAAGAACACGACACTTGGGGAGAACAGTGGTAAGATGCTATACTAAACTTCTAACTTTGCATACCTCTATAGATATGCAAAAACACAGTCATTTTCATATTCTCATTTGTGTACAATCTGACAGCTGATCGACTATGGTGGTTCCAACTTTGTACTGAGTTTGGTAATTTTCAAGTAGCACCAAAGTCTGATGCTATTCGTTCATCAAGGATTGACTTGGGGTATTATTTCCTTGTAAAAATTTGACAAATTAATATACTTGAATGCTCTAAAATTTTCAATGTTTGCATAAGTTGGCACACCGGAGTTTCCCTGAACCTATTGAAACTTGAATTTGTAAGTACATACATTTTTTGTACATGTATATGGGAAGCATTGCAAGCTCTAACAAATCAAAGCGCTGGAGTAGAAAGTTCTTGGAGATTACTTAATTAAACACTTCAAAGAATGCTAATTGGATTGCTTCAGTTTCAGCTTTTCCTAAGGATCAATTTCATCGTATACATTGTTTATCAATTGCAGGTGGCATTTGAACTTCTGTAAGAATATGTTCGGAAGTGTGTACCACAAAATTAATATGACCAATGTGTATTATGGAGGCAAAAATATTAGTGGTATGATTCCTAATTATGTTTAACTAGCCCTCAACTGTATATTAGCTAGTTTCCACCATTGTTGATACATTGAATGAACAGATTCTGAGCATCATAGAACTCACAGTAATTTCAGTAATCAGTAAGGTTGCATCATCTTATTTGAACATACAGGTACAAAAATTGTTTTCACCAATGGTTCACAGGATCCTTGGCTTGGTGCATCTAAACAAACATCATCGAAAGATTGTAAGATCTACTGTCATTTTAGATCTATGCATGTGTTTTGGATACTGATAAGAACTGCTTTCTTGAACTTGTTAGTGCCTTCCTACTTGGTCAAGTGCCACAACTGTGCACATGGTTTCGATCTCGCTGGATGTCCTCGATCAGCTTCTCATGTAAAAGGTTAGCTTCCATTTCTCTCCTTGTATATAGTCAAGTTTGATGATTTCAGACGAGTCATTTTTTTCGTGTGATGCAGAAAAGTGTGAAAACGCAGTGCATGCAGTGAGGCAGAAGATCGTAGGACACATGGAATTGTGGCTCTCACAATGTTCAGCATAGCAGGAATCAACTCTGACTTTTTCCCAAGTGAATAATGAACGCACCTGTATTTGTAGTGCATTTCTCGTCGATTACGCGAATAAAATCGAACAAAATGCATGCAATTACGCATCAACTTTGGCATCAGTGAAACTCCAAAGAAACCTACCACTGTTTTTCATTGTTCCTTCAATGAAATAAAATTTTTTCTAGCAATCCATGCGAATCTCCCTATTTCTCTCTGAAAATGTGCTGACTTTATAAGTTCAAATATCAATTCCATCTTGTTGTGCTCGTAGACACCATGCTCCATAGTCAACACTCAGCAGCCTTGAATCATTAGGAGATCCGCACATTCTCCGTGGCTGTCATAAACTGAAAACGTGGAGTAATTTTCTATTGTGTCCTAAGATTAATCCACTTCTTTTTGAATTGCCGTGGGGTTGGTGGCTTCTAGTGAGAGTCAACTCAATAAAGAGAATCATTTTGCAAGTGATGGGACAGAATAATGCATGCTAGTGCTCGTCCTCCTCTCTGACGGTGGAGCTTCATCATGGCATTCAGGCATCAGGAAAAGGACCACCACACTCCACAAGATCCTTGTTTTGAGTTCAGGAAGAGCAAACTTTGGGTTCTTCCACACCGTTCCTTTTTGCCCCCTTTCTTTCATGTGATTGGTGTAAATGGTACAAGGCATGATGCTCTCTCTGCCTCCCTTTTCCCCTTGTTCAACAAGAAGAGCTCATTGACCGTAGTGGGAGCACAGTCCACCAACTAAGGCAGGTGCTTGAGAGTGAGGTTTGGGCTAATAGCAATGCAAAAACGCACTAGGAAAATGATGCCCCATCTGTCCTTCGAGAGTGACACACTAAATTAAATGATCAATCGTATTTGTTGTTTGAAACGCATTACTATTTGTAGCGTTGAATCTTACAAGGTGTTCGGAGATTTGCTTAACATCAGAAAGATGGAATAAACCTGAAAGAAATAATGAAAGCGAAAATAATCACTGCATCTGTTTTTACGAAGAACAATATATAAAATACTGCACCACTCGATTGATTTTTGCAGACAGAGCCAAGTGCCATTAGGCGGTATTGATTTGCTTTTGACTAAGATACGCAAAGAATCTAATTAACTAGTAATCAGTGACATAATGAATCGAGCTAAGCATGTTCTCGCTTCATGATTAGGAAGCACTAATTAGAACGAGGTAAGAAAAGAATAAGTGCTTAGCATTGTGGTTACTTAGCTTTGAACTGCACATGATTAGTTACTTTGTTAAGGCTAAGTAAAAGTTACGAAAAAACTAATATGAAAAACCTCTGTCTCTCTCTGTCTATTTTTCAATTCACGTAACTTTTTATCAGATGCTGTGGCATTGTCTGTGAGCTGTCACTGAGCCATTGACCTTCCTACACTCCTCCCAATATATTCACCATCACTTCGCCTTCCAATGCCTGCTACATCTGCTATCTCTCTCATCTCCTCTGCTGTCATGAGCTCATCTCGGGTGCCCTTCTGTTTCTAGATTTCTGTTCTTGATCAGCTTCGAGATTTCTCTTCACTCCTCTGGCCTGCTACTTCGTCCCAAACTAGTCGATTTTCTTTTAAGCTGGCCTGCTTTCTTCTCCTTCTTCCTTAGTCATACATTCATAAAAGCCTTCAGATCATGTAACTCAGTCTCTTCCATTCCACAACCACGCACAAAAAGTAAAAAAAAAAAATATTAAAAAAAAAAAAAAAAACAAAAAACAGAGGGAAGAGAAGTGTGCTTGAGAATGGCGGAGCTGGCGGAGACGCCGAACGGATCGGCACCGGCGACGCCGGGGACGCCGGGGGCGCCGCTGTTCAACTCGCTCCGGGACCGAGTCGACTCGCTGTCGTTCGATCGTAAGCCGGCGCCGCGGGGCAACAAGTGCCTGCCGATGGACGCCTGGGCCGCCTCGCCCGGCACGTGCTTCACCGACCTCCCCAAGCCCGACGTCTCCCTCACCCGCAAGGTACGCACGCGCACTCGATTTACGTTAACTTTATCTAAAGAAAAATCATTTAGTACGCAATTTCTGTATATTTCATTATTAATTATTTAGATCGGTTACTCCTATGAAAGCGTGCCTTCCTTCCCATAGATGCCTCGTGAATTTATCAATTTCATCACAAGAATTATTATTAAACCACGTAAAGGGTCGTTTGGGAAATACACGCATGCATATATTGTATTTTTTATTGTATTTTTCCATATATAATATATCTTTTGTTTCTTTTAATCTAATCTAACGTGACTGCCAATAGATGACTGGAACAATCAATTCCTTCACCTCCGCTGCCAACTTTTGAGGCATGCATGCCCTTCGTGAAGGTTCTAAGACAAATTAAAGTGATGACGGGTTACCTTTATTGTGGAATTTTGATTTGATTTTCATTTAAGACTTATTAATTTCCCATTTCATTTATTGAATTACTGAGTTGATGGAAGAGACATAAAGTAGGGGGAAAAAGATCAATTATATATTATTCGTGCATTGCGATTGATTCTGATCTCTCTTCCTGTGGGGACATGGAAGAATAGCTGTAGAGTGGACTAATTTCAAATACTGATTGAGACAAACCAAGCGACAGAATATATAAATCAACCACCACTAGTGCTTTTACCAAATCAAAGTTGACTTGTTTTGCTTTTAGTACTGAGAAGAATAGTTGAAATTATATAGCCTTGTCGGGTGGTGTGGTCGAATTGGTATTCAGATATAATTTATTATTAGTGAAGGCTATATAATCGGGTGGTGTGGTCGAATTGGTATTCAGATATAATTTATTATTAGTGAAGTATTGTTTGATTTTTGATAGGTATAAATACTATTTTAGATTATCCTTGGTCTCTTATCTAAGAAAACACTCAGCTAAGGATAATAAGTCTAATGATTTACCTCTTTCTAAGTGTGTGAAGCCATCCCCTATCTAAGAAGGCAACTCAACTAAAGTTGGATAAGTCCGGTAATTTATCCTTTTTCAAATGTGTACATGAGGGTCATTCTCTAAGAAGACGAGGTTAGATCCTCTGGTCCAGATCTTTTGGACCAGGGAAGATCCTATAAATACATTGGTGGAGTGAGTTGGACTCTACCGGTTAAACAAGTAGGGTCCAACTCACTCTACCAATGAATGTCTAAGGGTCCAGGGATCCTGGATCAAAGGATCCTACCTGTAAGAAGACCACTCAACTAAAGTAGAATAAATTTCATGATTTACCCTCTTTAAGTGTGTGGGGCCGTTTGAAAGAGACTAAACTGACTACTTTATCTTTTATCATCAATAATTTAAACTAGCGATCATGCACACACACGTAAATTTTATAAAATAAATATTTTCTATCCAATAATTAAACAATATTATTCAATGATAGGAACAAATATTATACTTATCTTAGCCAAAAAATACCATCGATAAATTGGGTAAGGGTGGGTCAGACCTATGCAATAGTGCAATGCTAGGATGATGCTCGAGAATCCTAGCAGCAAGCTACTATAACAAATTCCCCCTTATAAAAAATTAATTTAATATCACACTTGATCTTAGCTAAAAAACATAGAAAAGTATATTTTTTAACATCGTCAACCCAAGGTATTTATTAAAGTTACTCTTCTCGCAATGTTACCAATTCTAAGATGTGGGACTAAATAGAACTCTATATTTCTAATTGATTAATGAGAAAAAATTTCAATAATATGTCGTAGCTGAGTCTCGAACTTTAGATCCCTAATTGATTAATAAGAAAAATTTTCAATAATACGTCGTAACTGAATCTCGAACTCTAGATCATTGTTTGATTAATAAGAAAAAATTCCAATAATATACTCCAGCTAACTCTTGAACTCTAGATCCATGATTAATATGTTTGTAGAAATGACTAATAAATCTTGAAATTATTTTCGGTATGAAAAGAAAAAAGAACATTAATGTAATTTTATTTTGGGCTTCACCAAAATTAGTTAGAAAAAGATATAGATTCTTAATACAATAGTAAAATTTTTAGTAATTTTTAATTTTTTATCATTTAGAGTATTTTTAGTAATTTCTATCTTTTAAATGTTTAGATTTGGAGTATGTTTAAGGATTTTAGGATTATAAGTCTATCAATAATTTTATAGATTTTTTTCCTTCTTTTACAAATTAAAAATTAGGGTTTAGGACTTCTTTCTTTTCTTTATGTCTTAAAATTTAAAGTCTATATGAACGTATGTTTAGCTGTCTAGAGAATATTTTAGTTATTAAATAAAAATTTCCTTTTTCAGAAAAATATGGAAGACGATGATTTTTTTTCATTTTATCTTCTCCTCAATTTTCACTTCT
>JBBMJZ010387641.1:0-15037 GCA_037833815.1 Zingiber zerumbet | reverse complement strand
GATAGCTATTCTAATAGATTTTGGTATTAATTATCAGTAATAGGGATGTAAATGAACTAAATAGTTTACGAGATATTCGGAGCTCGGTTTGGTAAAAAATTCGTTCGAGTTCGTTTGTTTATCTTATCGAGCCGAGTTCGAGCTTGATTTCGAGCTCGAGCTTAAGGATATTCGGCTCGTGAGCTCGCGAACATGTTCGTTTGTCGGCTCACGAGCCAAAAAAACGAGCTCTAAAATGAGCCCGAAAGCGAGCCCGATCTCGCTTAACGAATTAGGCTCGTTAACTATAATAATCGAGCTATTAACGTGCCGAGCTCAAACTGTTCGCGAGCTTGATAATTCCACAACGAGCCGAGCTTGAGCTTTGTAATAAAAGTTTGATTCGAGCTCGAGCCGAGCTCGAGCCCGAATATAACGTAAACGAGGTGAGCTCGAGTCTAATACTGTTCGGCTCGGTTCGGCTCGTTTACATCCCTAATCAGTGAGTAGCGAGTGTAATGTTTGATTAGATATTCCTCTATGTAAATGGTCATTACACTAGAGCAAATGTTATTTCCAGTGTTTTACCTTCTTCTATAGAGTGGGGTGTCTTAGAAGGGCCACTAAGGTGAGGATTTCAGATTTCATTCTAATAAACAATATCTATAGTCTAAGCGGGTTAACATAGTTATTATATAGATCAATGTTTACTCTAATAAATTTTATTGACCGGCAGATACAAAGGGTCATTGTACTAGGGTAAAATACTTCTCGTGATTTACCTACATGTATCTTATCTTGGGACTGACAATATTGGACTACGATGAGCGATGCCACATTTTGCTCTAATAAACAATATCTATAACACTACAAGCTGATACAGTTGATACTTGTATGTGGTGTTGTTATAATAGATCATGAGATCAATTTCTAATGTGTGAGAAATACATCGTGGGTCATTTGACTCATATAAAAGATCACTATATTGGATAAATCTCTTCATAATTTACCTTCCTTCCAAATCACATGAGACAATCTCATAGGACCCCGAAGATGAGGATTATTAAATTTTCGAGAATAAACAATATCCACAAATACAACTTATAAAAATGCTCATAAATAAATTTCTTATCAAATTTATAAATAAATAATAAAATTATTATTATGACAACTCACTAATAAGATTTAAAATGTAAAATTTTAAATAATCAAGTTTAAATTAACCAACCTTTAGTTATAACCAAATAAAACTTGAATAACCATGACTTATTCATTTTTAGGTTTGTTATCCTAGCTCTTGATAAGATTGAAAAATATAAAACTTAAATTAATTTATTTATATAAAATAGTCTGACTCTGATGACAACAACAAGGTCCCATGGTCTAGTGGTGAGGACATTGGACTCTGAATCCAGTAACCCGAGTTCAAATCTCGGTGGGACCTTACTTTTGTTAAAATCGAATCCTATCTTTTTGCTGTCGATTGGCTTTTGAAGACTTGACCTGATTGGGATTTTAAAGAGAAAATTACATATATTTTTGACATTTCATTTCTTTTCCAATTGTTCACAAACTTAACTACTTTAGTTTATTTAAAATCATTTCATAAAATTGTATTCCGTTCATCCTAAACTATAACAGCGTTTCGGCATCCAGGAATGAAATTACGAAACGGGGTTTTGAAATAATAGACGTTTTATAATAAATACTAATTTTGTTTAGGTGAACATAAATACAAAATTTCGTCGAACATTCAATATCCAAATATTATCATAAAAACGTGGGTTTATCCGTAAAAGATAAATAAATTTAAAGCACGGCAGATAGGCATCCGAGACGAGAGCAGAAGAGCGTGGAGGGCCTGCCCTCTTTTCACAACAAAGACATGCTCTTCTTCGTAGGCTGCCACATCCTCCTCCTCTCCCTCCTCCTCCCGCCGTCCAAGGTGGTCGCCGGAGGCGACTACGGGAAGGACCATAGCGTTCTACTTTCCATCAAAATCGACCTCGGCGATTCCGGAGCAGCCGCGCTCGCTGCTTGGGACATCGCCACCGATCACTGCTCCTGGCCTGCCGTCACCTGCGATAGCAGAGGCGCCGTCGTCGCTCTCGACCTGTCCGGGAGAAATCTCTCCGGTCTGCTCCCTTCTTCCGTCGGCGGCCTCCGCTTCCTCTTCCACCTTTCCGTCGCCGCCAACTCCCTGTCCGGACCCATCCCCCCGGAGCTCTCCCTCCTTGCCTCCCTTCGCTACCTCAACCTCTCCAACAACATTTTCAATGGATCCTTCGCCTCGTCCCTCGGCCGCCTTGGGCGGCTCCGCGTCCTCGACCTCTACAACAACAACCTCACCGGGCCACTTCCCAACGCGGTGGCGGCAATGTCCCAGCTCCGCCACCTCCATCTCGGGGGCAACTATTTCTCGGGTTCGATTCCGCAGGAGTACGGCATCTGGAAGTCCCTCGAGTACCTTGCGCTCTCCGGCAACGAGCTCACTGGCCCTATTCCCCCGGAGATCGGCAACCTTTCTGCGCTACGCGAGCTCTACATCGGCTACTACAACAGCTACGAGGGCAGCCTCCCGGCGGAGATCGGCAACCTCTCTTCACTCGTTCGCCTCGATGCCGCAAACTGCGCCCTCTCCGGCCGCATCCCGCCCGAGATTGGCAACCTCCGGAGCCTGGATAGCCTCTTCCTCCAAGTGAATGGCCTTTCCGGCGAGATACCACCGGCGGTTGGTCGACTCAAGAGCCTCAAGTCCCTGGACCTCTCTAACAATGCTCTCACGGGAGAGATTCCTCCGAGCTTCGCCGAACTCAGCAACCTCACCCTCCTTAACCTCTTCCGGAACAAGCTCTTCGGTGCCATCCCGGAGTTCGTTGGCGACCTCCCCAAACTTGAGGTGCTCCAGGTGTGGGAAAACAACTTTACTGGGAGCATCCCTCGACGTCTCGGTACGAACGGACGCCTTCAGCTTCTCGACTTTTCCTCGAACAAGCTCACTGGATCGCTACCCCAGGACCTCTGCTACGGCAACAAGCTCGAAACGTTGATTGCCCTCAGCAATTTCCTCTTTGGCCCGATTCCAGACTCCCTTGGCCGCTGCGAATCCTTGAGCCGCATCCGAATGGGGGAGAACTACCTCAATGGAACCATTCCACAGGGCCTACTTAGCTTGCCGAAACTGTCTCAGGTGGAGCTCCAGGACAATCTCCTCACTGGCGGGTTTCCCAGTACCGGAAATTCTTCGATCTCTCCTAGTCTTGGACAAATTTGCCTCTCGAACAACCGTATGACTGATCCTTTACCACCGTCCATCGGGAACTTCTCTGGCCTTCAGAAGTTGCTACTGAACCAGAACTCGTTCATCGGTAGCATCCCTCCAGAGATCGGGAGGCTGCAGCAGCTCTCGAAACTGGATCTCAGCGGGAACCGGTTCTCCGGCTCGATTGCACCTCAAATTACCAAGTGTAAACTTCTGACATTTGTGGATCTCAGTAGAAACGAACTCTCCGGCAATGTTCCGGCCGAGATTGCTGTGATGCGGATATTGAACTATCTCAACCTGTCGAGAAATCATCTCGATGGCCAAATTCCAGCCTCAATCTCGACAATGCAGAGCCTGACGGCAGTGGATTTCTCCTACAACAACCTCTCCGGCGACGTCCCGAGCACTGGCCAGTTTAGCTACTTCAATGCCACTTCCTTCGTTGGTAATCCAGACCTATGTGGCCCTTATCTTGGCCCATGCCAGCCAGGGACATTGCACCCGGTTCGTACCAAAGGCGCACTCTCGGCGTCCTTCAAGCTTTTGCTCGTCATCGGTCTCCTCATTTGTTCTATTCTCTTTGCCATTGCGGCCATTGTAAAGGCCCGATCTTTGAAGAAAGCTAGCGAGGCTCGTGCATGGAAGCTCACCGCATTCCAGCGGCTCGATTTTACAATCGACGATGTGTTGAACTGCTTGAAGGAGGAAAACATCATAGGCAAAGGAGGGGCTGGTATAGTTTACAAGGGTGTCATGCCTGATGGCGAACAAGTGGCGGTCAAGAGGCTTCCGGTGATGAGCCGGGGATCATCACATGACCATGGGTTCAATGCAGAGATTCAGACACTTGGAAGGATTCGCCACCGACATATTGTCAGGTTGTTGGGATTTTGCTCCAACCATGAGACCAATCTTTTGGTATATGAGTACATGCCTAATGGCAGCCTTGGGGAGGTTCTCCATGGGACGAAGGGTGGACATTTGCACTGGGATACAAGGTATAAGGTTGCCTTGGAGGCAGCAAAGGGTCTCTGCTATCTCCACCATGATTGCTCCCCATTGATCCTCCATCGAGATGTCAAGTCCAACAACATCCTCTTGGATTCCAATTTCGAAGCTCATGTGGCTGATTTTGGACTTGCCAAGTTCTTGCAGGACACAGGCACCTCAGAGTGCATGTCTGCCATTGCTGGCTCTTATGGTTACATTGCTCCAGGTTTTCTTCCTTACTCTGAGATTCAATCCATGTTTTGTTCCCATGGCTATGACGTTGACCAATAAACTTCATGCTTACTTTATTGTCTAGTTTCATGATGGTTCAAATTCTCTGCATCAATAGTCTCTTTGTGTACCTATTATTGTTGAATTAGCTGAAACCAACTAATAGGCTAATTGTTCCTACTCATAGTTAGTTTTAATTATATATTTTGCACTACAGTTATTCCCATATGAATTACCTTGGAGACTAGAGAAAAGTTAACTTTACTAGACATGAATAATTTGCACGAGATATTTGTGATTCATCTCTACGTGATTGATGAACAATCCAAAACCAACTCAAAAAACTTTAGATCCCATCTTTTAATTTTTTGCATTATGCCTTTTGATTTGTTTTTATGTTAATTGGAGTACTGTTTTAGAATAGACAAAGATTTTTGCTCTCTGCGTCTGTTGTTGTTTAATTTGTGTGGCTTATTGCCTTTTAATATAACAAAGTTAATATGGCATTCCCACAGTCGTTTGATCAACATTTATGATTAATCTCCATAGGAGATTTTCAATATTGTTCTCATCATGGGAATTTGCTGCACAGAGTATGCCTACACCCTTAAGGTGGACGAGAAGAGTGATGTTTATAGCTTCGGAGTGGTTCTTTTGGAGCTGGTTACCGGAAGAAAGCCTGTTGGTGAATTTGGGGATGGAGTGGACATTGTGCAATGGGTTAAGAAGATCACAGGCTCTGACAAGGAAGAAGTGGTCAAAATCTTGGATCCAAGGCTTCCATCTGTTCCCATCCATGAGGTGATGCACATGTTCTACGTAGCAATGCTTTGCGTGGAGGAGCAGAGTATCCAGCGACCGACAATGAGGGAAGTTGTCCAGATTATCAACGAGCTCCCAAAGCCTCTACTGAAGCAGGGAGAAGACTCCTCCAGTGGCAATGTTCCTGCATCACCACCGGTTGCGGCCTCCTTGCAGTCGTCGTTGACCAATGAAACTAAAGAGCAGCAGCAACAACTACCAGCTTCAACCTCACCGCCATCAGATCTTCTTAGCATCTAGTGCTCTAAAATTAAATGTTTCCTTCAGTAGTATTTTGCTTTCCTGGCTTCTAGTTGCATGATCCAGAGCCTTTAAATTAGATGTTATTATTGCTACAACTGATGTACAGTTGGAATGCCCAGTTACTATGCCTGTGTGCCATATTGGTGGGGTTTTTTTTCCCCTCTGCTGCCATTACTACACTGCTTCTTCTGCTCACTGTCAGTTTGATGCTACTAGCGTAAACACTGAGAAACGACAGGCACGGCCTTTAGGTTTCTGTAAATGCCAGCAGATATAACCGGTTTGGGTTTGTATTACTGCAAAGTGGTGGGAGAATGCAATGCCCGCTCTGTTCCATGGATTTTAGCTCAGTCACTAGATGATAGGGATTCCAGCGTTCCACTACCACATGAAAATTTGAATTAAATGTCCTCTATCATGACCTTGCTCATAAAAGCACAGTTGACTGGCATCTTCAGCTCTGGATACTCGTGCTTAGCTTTGTTTTTGTAGGTTGTCCTCTAATATCAAAATAGGAATCCTCGCATTTGAGAACTCAATATTAGGAGATGGTTATCCACTTACTTATCTTGTTTATGAATAGACTCAACCTGCAGCATTAAGTCATTGGAAGACTAAATTAGCATCCTCACAATGATTGGATGATAGACTCTGCTATATCTACCCAATTATCAATCATACTGAAGACTAAACTTGACACATAATATAGATCGGTACCTTCCAAATAATCATTGATGCTGAATATTTTTACTGGATCATTAAAACTGTGTTTTTTTTTTTTTGGTTGGAGCAGATGGTCCCAAAAGGTTGGCTGGAGGTTGACGCCGTGCTACATGGCTAACAATCGCAGGACACTACAGCGGTGCGTCGTCTCTATAGATGGTCAATTTGGCAGCATCCTCTTCAAATGCGTGGTCCCGGTGCCTGCTCTGCTCTCTGCTTCCCCTCTCTACGACTACGAGACACTATTGAACGTTTCTGTTAATAATAAAAGGAAAACAACATCTTGAGTTCGCTGCACGCCTACGGACCATGATATGATGCACCTTCAGTGGCTTACAGCGCACTCTTCTGCATGCTCTGCTCTTGGCTCCAGACGCAGCAGCAGACTGCAGGCTGCAGACTCGATCGATAAATGTGTCTAATTACTGATCGAATTCGAGTTTAAAATATTGATCGACAATGAAGTTGAAAGTTGAATTGTGAAGGGGAGGCACGTGACTGGGCTCGTTTCTCATGTCACAAATCTTGATCAAGTCGCGTCGGAACTCGATCTCGGTGCTGGTCCAACTCCTCTGCCATTTGCATCTCGAAGCAAGGAGTGGATATTTTAGATTCGCCCCTCGGGAGTTTGTGATATTTTAATCTCTCAATATTCATTAAATGTATTTGGACTGAATTCAAGAGACTGATAGTAAGATAATTATAAAAAAAATATTTTTTCTAATTTTATCTCACAATAAATAAATATAATTTTTTATAGAAGAGGAGAGTGATAAAAATAAAATAATATATATAAAAAATAACGTCTATAACAGAGGAAATGATAAGAGTTATATTTGGATTTAATAATTTAAGTAGTAAATTTCTACATAAATTTAATTAATCTTTTACTCAATAATATATGGACATTCTTAAACATATTATTTTCTTACTTTTATCCATCTTAAAATCCAGTAAAATTTTAACAGTTACCATTTATTTAAAAATATAACAAAATTGAGTCTTCTAAATAGTATATAAGCATGGCCGTAAATAAATAAAACATTTATGAATAATCTTGATGTTCAACTTGGTAATAATTTATTTTTATTCTTTTAATATATATATAAGATCAATTAAATAAATAAATTTAAATAATTCATTAAATTAAGCAAATAAACTTAAAAACATATGTGTTTGACTTGTTAATGTTCATAAACAACGTTATGAACAAATGTTTATGAACAATACTCATGAATAATGTTAATAAATAATATTCATATACCGTATTCATTAATAAAACTTTTATCATCATACTACATAAACAAAGAAACTATTAAAACGAACATACAACATTGAATTATCAAATTTAATAACTAAACAAACAAGTAAAAATTTAAACAATTAAAAAAACTTGAATTGAAACCTCAATACAACTAAATAAACAAAGCTTAAACCAAACTCGAACTTCATAAAAAATAAACTAAGTTAAACTTAAACAACCATTTCAATGATTTAATTCATTTTAGGCTCAGTTTAACTTGGCTCGATTACTTTATCAAATAAGCATCACTCTAAAACTTAGTTCTAGTTGTTTACAACCCTATATATGAGTAATCCTATGACAAAAATATAACATATTAACAGAAAAGGTTAAATCTAAATAATGATTAAAATTTTAATAAAATATGAGTCCTAAGGTGTTTTTTTTCCTTTTGGTTAATATTCTGAAAATTTCTTCGAACAAACCTTTTTAATTTTGAAAAACTTTAACAGAGAATATTGAACATGGACTTTCATTAAAACAATTGCTTCTGAATCTTGTCACCTTACCAGTTGCCATCAATGAAAGTAAATTGGTACACAGTTGTTGCACCTCTTTTTTTTTTTTTATTTTTTTTGTACCTTTCTCATCTCTCAAAAACTTAAATATAAACTCAAACACAACGCATGAATATGTACCTGTAAGCAAACATTATGATGCCCGGATTGCTAAATTCATGTTTGAATGAAACATCAATATTCCTCCCGTGTCCACAACAGTTCTTCATGCCTTAAAACCTTTTTATTCAGCACTTCCAGCATCGTAAACATCATAAATGATTATGTTTACAAGACTAAACTAGGTGGGGTAAGTAAACAACCACATTCTTTATATGCAAAAAAGAACCCTTGTCTGGAGTTATCAAACCAAGGTTTAAAGCAACATTGAAAAACATTTTCCAGGTACAGAGAACTGTTAACTCGGATACTTGATTTGCCTTGTCATACAGCAATATAGTTCAGAGATGCTTTAAAGCATTTCTTAAAACATTTATCCAGGTCTTGAAACCCATATAAAACCATGCAGGCAGGGTCATTTGACTAAGAGAGACAGTGTGCGTTGTCTACTTAAATTAAATGACAGTCCAGTAGAATTGAATATGAACTACCATGAAACCGCCCTGAAGACTGGACCACAAGTTCTCATCAGATTTCCATGGCTGGATCACAGGCCATATGGAGTGTTATCAACGACAACAGCAAAAGGCCATGTGAATGTCAACTTCTCTGTCCCACTAACATGCAACATTTGTATGAATTACTATTGGTACTATCAAAGTTATATTTCCTGCCTATTTATGCCCTCTAAAGCAGGGGAGAGTAGGATTGAGAAAGCTATCGAGATCTACTCTAACTCCGTAGTGCATTCTTGGTTCTAGGTCAGCCTGGATTTACAACACTGAACTTCTGTAAATAATTCGTTCAAGCCGTCAAGTAAAATTACATCATAATGGTAATCTGAAGGGGTACATATACAAGATTCTCACTGTGGGCACATCACCAATAATAGAAGAGATAATTCAGCATTAATGCTTATGAAATAAAGTGGTAATAACCAAGCAAAAAAAAAAAAAAAAAGAAAAGGCATGTGAAAAGACTAATCATTTCTGCAACAAAAGGTGGTCCTTGATGGATTCTGAGCCTCAGTCATTTTTATGCCAACTCATAGGAAAGTTGT
Organism: Zingiber zerumbet; assembly: GCA_037833815.1. Taxonomy (NCBI): domain Eukaryota; kingdom Viridiplantae; phylum Streptophyta; class Magnoliopsida; order Zingiberales; family Zingiberaceae; genus Zingiber; species Zingiber zerumbet. The sequence continues at coordinate 5,804 of JBBMJZ010387641.1, read as the reverse complement.
GTCAATTTGAAACAGACTGCTAAAGTGCACGAGTCTTCCAGATCAATAAAATGTAGAAGGAGGCCATAATTTAGAGATATGATAATGCAGTTCCCCTAGATAATCTCTGGTATAAAACGTAAAATAAAATTATAGGAAATGAAAGAACATTGGTAGACTGAAGTATTTATGAACAGCATAATCCCAACCACAAGTTCCATTTGATGTGAGAAAACCCACAAAATACTAATACTGAGCAAAAGATACCATTTGAGATTTATCCAGAATTATGATTCTTTTCCAAGCCATTTCTGAACCTACTCGTACCGTAGTGCTGGACCAAACTAAAAAAACTTGAGAATGCAAGCCACTTAGTATGAACTAAATCCCTTGGTCTGTTCGTGCAAAATAAGCTTAAAAAATGGAATCTAGTTGACAATGCAAGGTTAGATTAGTGCGCTTCCATATTGAATCTTGATGTGAATGAGCACAGGTGCAATGTTCTTTTGGGTTCATAGTATCTAAAGTCATTTAGAAACTTCCATCAAATATATTGCATGTAGAATTTCAGAATCTTAAAGTAAGTCAAAAGTGTATTAAAAACAAGAACTTGCAAAAATTCCCTTAGAAAATCAGACAACTTCCACTGTTTTGTAACTTAACAAAGTTGGCTTATTCTTTCCATAGTCCATTTCCACAATATCAGATGATTTCATGAGAAATCCGTATTGTAAACCTTTCTCTGACCATGAAACCTGTAACAAGTTTACCAATATTAACGTTGCTATGAGCTCAATTGTGGAGCAGCTCAAAAGTCCAGTCCCATCACTTGTTAATGAATGAGACTCCCTTCTGAATGCTTATTGCCAACTCTTTCTTAGCCTTCTCCAAGCCAGCCCTGTGACAACAAGGATCCCTAATCAATGTCTGATATGGTTTAAAGTGCATAATCTATGTATCTATCCTCTTCATGAAACCTATGCATATATCAACATCAAATAGTTCCACGAGATCCACAATATATCTGCAAGTGGACTAATTCATCAAGCATAACCTCTCAGAAAACATGATTCAGCAAGTGATGTGTTTTTTTATCTCTGCTTCATCAGTGGATCAATCTCTTATACTTATCAACAAACAAAGCAGCAAAATCTATTAACATCACCTAACAGAAGAAATAATTGATAGATTGATCTCTAAAGAACTAACTGTGACTGTGAGCGCAATGTGAATAATCATAGAGTAAATGCTGTTGCACAGCAGCAAAATGAAGATTCTGGAACAAAGATACAGACCTTTCAAACTCATTCAACGGTCCAAGAGGAAGAACCTCCTCCACTCCACTACGACCTAATCGAACCTTTGATGCAAAGAAAGGTAGTTCTGTAACCTATACAAAGGAAAATAACACACAAAATTCAGATCCTCAAAGACATTGAAAATGTATGGAGTGTAGAATAGAATCAGAAGGGAGAGACCTGACAAGCCACAAATGAACATTCCAATATGTTCGCATCACCTCGTAACCCCCTCAAACAAGCATCGGCAAACTTAGCAGCCGCATATGCCTGCAAAGTGTGTTTTTTGTCTATCCACTCTTAATATACAAGCAAGGAACTTAACAAAAACACATTTTAATGAAAGGCATGGAGTCCAACCATTGACAATGTTGCAGAGCCTGCACCAGCTTTTGCCTGGAGGTAGAATGCACAAATTAGAATGCATTAAAACAATTGACAAATCTGAGTCAGATTAAATACTCTTACATCCAAGCCATCTTTTTTATGTCCCGAAAACATATTCATCTCCTAAACGAGATGAATGAAATCTGTATATGAATTGTTCAATTTGCTGCCCAATTTTAAGCTTCTAGAGAAAAGAAATCCAACAGTTTAACACAATTAAGTAGGCATTGCTCCAGTAGGATTTCTAGAGCCAGTTTTCCTTGGGAAGTTATTCCTTGTGAAGATTTAGTTTCTTCAAGTAAAAAAGGGTGGCAGAGGCATCATTATGCATAAAGTTTCAGATCTAGTGATCAATTAAATCAAGATGTGAACCAAAGGCCATTAATCATTTTCATCCCTAGCACATACTTTATGTTCCTCCTTTCCCAACAGGATGGTATCCTCTAGTTATCATTTATTAATCAACAGAAATATATCAAACTTGCAGAAAACTTAATAAATATAAACTATAACTTTGCAGCAGCTCATTGTAGAATTGAGACTATAGTTTCAAACTTTGAATAAACCTTTATTGGCAAAAAACACAAGAGCAGAAACAATTGTATATTACTACATTATATTATTTTACCTCAACAACTTCTGTTCCTCCATTCTGTATTCGATCAGTCAGATAACTAATTTCCTCTTGTGTAAAAGAATATGAAGGATTGACCTATACAAGGAAATAGCAAAGGACAAATCACTGAGAAAAAGTCGTGGACGGCATAAAAGAAACTTAAGATCAAAATTAACCAGCCCACCTGCGATAAAAGAGGTAATATGGTAATTCCAGCATGACCACCAATCACAGGAACATTAACATCCCTGGGATCAACCCCTAAGACTTCAGCCTGTAAGCATGCTATAAGCAATAAGAGACTAAGTGCATAAAGCTAACTAGTACAGTTGATATCCTGGGTAGAAAGTTGAAACTATAATCAAATAGAAATTCCAGCCCTTATCAACATGAAACTGAGAGGGAGGAAGATACCCATATGTGCCAACAACATGAAGAGTGTGACACATCTGGAACTCATATATAATGTTGATGTAAGATATCAAATGAGAAAATTAACATAATAAAGTTTGATACGTACCACAAAAGTATTGGCTCTCACAACGTCAAGTGTTGTCACCCCCAAAAGACGGTTGGGATTGTAAGTACCAGCTTTCTTAAACACTTCAGCTGCGATAGGAACAGTGGAGTTCACTGGATTGCTTATCAAGTTAACTATAGCCATGGGACAGAATTTAGACACTCCCTCACACAGGGTCTTGACAATCCCAGCATTGATATTAAACAAATCATCCCTAGTCATTCCTGGCTTCCTAGGAACTCCAGCAGGAATTATTACAAGATCTATTCCTGTAAGTGCATTCTCTAATTGAGATTGACCAAGAAAACCCCGGACCTGGAGACGTCCAAATCAGAATTATCATAGTGTCCAGTTCCTTAAAAAATAATAGCATTGTGCCACAGCACTACCGTTTAATTTAAGAGAAACAAGACATAAAAAGTTGATCAATAGCATAAAAAAAAATAGATGTATTCCTCTATTTTAATGAGCTAGCTCGCCATAAGAAAAATATGAGACAAGGCAAGAGAAGTGACAATTACCACAGCGCCGGTGTTCATGTGGCTGATATCTGCAGTGACACCGGGAGAATTGACAACATCGTAAAGGTGCAGAACCGAGACCAAAGGATTCATTTTCATCAGCATAGCAAGCGGCTGCCCAATACCTCCAGCAGCTCCCAGTATCGCCACCTTGAATCCATGGGCTCCTCCCTTGGAGCGGCAATTCGCACGCCTCAGCAAGGACGTCTCCTCCATCTTCAAGCACACAAACGATGACTTATTAGATCACCACCCTCCTTCTCATAGCAAAACCATCGCCTTCCAATCAAATCAATTGATATTATAAAACCCTAACTTGAAGATGACGAAGATAAGTCAACAAAATTTTCTCAGGGAGGAACGAAGAGGAGTGGTTCTCATTTACAAGATCCCATTTTTCCAAGTACGAGCACCATGTTGTCGTCAAGTGGAATTAGTGCAAAAAAAAAAAAAAGGGTTCGTTGTGCATTCAAAATCAATCTTCAGAGAAGGACAAAAAAAAAAGGTTTCCAAGTTTGAATTAAGAGCGATGACGAAGAGGGACCTGAGAAGCAGGAGGGCGGAGATGAGAACTGATCCTAGCAATGCGTCGGGAAGCATCATCGGAGCTAGGCTGCATCCTTACTCTTCGATTGCGTAAATCGGGCTATAAAATTACTCCACCGATTGATTTGAGGTTGTCCGATAAATAATGAGTCAATAAATAATAAATAAAAGAAAATAGTAAATAATAAAATACGGAAAGATGGAGAGGAACAGAAAAGGCCGCAAGAGACGTGCACGAAAAGACGTTTGCAAACTAATGGGCAGTCTATCGTGAATAATACTCGACATAAATAACGAAAAATAAATTGGGCAAAAATTAAAACATGCTCTAACAGGAATATCAGATTAACTTTCTTTTTCTTATAAAAAAAAAAAAAAAAAGCACCTTGTCATAATTTTATCCCAAAAATATTTTTAAATTGAGAAGTTAGCCTATAATTCTATATTATATAACAACTATCAATTAACTTCTAAATATATAAAAATTATTAGCTAATTTCTACATATAAAAATTAATTGGTAGTTATTACATGCAAAAATTATATGGTAGCTTCTAGATTAAATTATATTTATTTAAAATATAATAAGTATCATCAAATTTTTATAGTTTAATTGACGCGTTGAAATGTTATTTTAATTAAGTTCTTACTTAGAAAAGTAAAATTAAAACGATATAAAATTATCATCACATAAGCTAGCAATTAGCTTCTATACATTAGTAATTAGTTTTTGCACATTATATAAGTTACATACTAGTTTCATACTAGTTTCTATATAATTAATCATGATTAAATAATATTCATTTGAAATGTAATATCACGGAGTCACAATCATTTATTTTACGTGTTAAAATATTATTTTAACCAAGTTATTATTGGTGCGGTTAACACTAGCGGTCTAACTCAGGTTTTGATGAATGATAAAGTAGATTAAGTTAGTTTCGTTGTGATCTAACACTTTGATCAAGTGTGCAGGTGAAGCCCAGCTAGATCGACGTGCTGACTAGATAGCTAGCACAAAGCCCAGCTAGGTTGACGGACCGACCGGATAGTTTGCACGAAGCCCAGCTAGGTCGACGGGTTGACCGGATGTCTGGCACGAAGTCCAGCTAGGTCGACGAGCTGACTGAATAGCTGGCACGAAAACCAGACGGGTCGACGGGCTAACCGGACATCTACTAGGTAAGTTAAGGTAAGTCACTCGAGGGGAGTGACTATGAGGACGCGTTACTAGGTAGGGAACTTAGGCGTTGATCCAACTTAGATCTATTTCAGAAATCTAAGTTGAGATCATGACTATATTTCGGTCTCAAGGAGACGGAATCTAATTACTACTCTGTTTGAATATAATTGAGCTAACACTTTATTTTACAAGGTAGTATGAATTATATTTTACCTCGGACTAACATTTTCTTGCAGGAAAATCAATTACTGAAAAATGATGGTCTGGGCGCCTGGAAGGGATCCAGGCGCTCAGAGTTGGTTTAGGCGCTAGTCCGGGCACCCAGAAGATAAATTCTATCCTCGACAGCTTAGAACGTGCTGATTGGTCTAACAACATCACGGTCCAAGCGCCCGGAAGGGATCCGGGCGCCCGAAGCACGCTTATAAAAATAGGCCTCCACCAGAGCTTCAACACAACAACTCTTTCTACAACTGCTCTGTTGTGCTCTACTCCTACGACGTTGTTCCGACAGCCTGTGGCTCAAGTTTTTTTTATTGTTGTCGGTATTTTATTTTAATAGTTCTTGTACTTACGATTGTAATTCTGATTACGAACTATTAGTGATTGCCCAACGAAAGCACTCGACGAGTGCAGGCCTTAGAGTATGAGTCGACGAAAGCTCCGAACCAAGTAAAACTGGTTCGCATTAGCATTGTCTTTTTATTTGTTTCCGCTGCGTACTTAATCTCGCTACGAACTTTTTGATCGATATT
>JBBMJZ010387635.1:0-15037 GCA_037833815.1 Zingiber zerumbet | reverse complement strand
AAAGATATGAACTATTTTTAATTTTTTAAAAAAAAATTGATAGGCCCACGGGTTGGCCCGCCAAACCCGCGACCCGCCTTGGATTGGGTTGGGTTGGAAATTTCCCAATCCGCCAAGTTGACGGCCCGCCCCGCCCCGCCAAATGATTAGCCCGCCACGGGCCGACCCGCCCCGCCATGGGTTGACCCGTCTGACAGCTCTACGCGCGCTACAGGAACTCTATATAAAGGGGGGGTCAAGTTTCAACGGAGGTATGCGCGATAGTTATTACTACTGTTCACTTTGTACCGGTGACTAACTTGAGCGTCGGAGGGCCAACGTCGGGGACCCCTTCCTGGGAGAGACTTTATTGCTTTGCCTTTAAGGCATGACTTCCACTGTTAGACTGCTCTAACCGATCAGCCACTCTACTATACTACCTACTTGAAAGCTACACTTGGGAGACCGGATGTATACTTTTTGTGGATCAGGGAATGGTCCACAATGTAATTACGGTAGAATCACGGGTGGGATTCGGCCGCAAGGGTTCACCTTCCCATTCAGATTATAATTTGGGTAGGAGTGGGTAGCCGGAGGCCACCCCCGCTCGGTGCCCCGACAGTTCGGCCACTTGTCCACCTCCGACCGCCCATCCCGATCCAAACTATAACCTAGATGGGAAAGTGAATTAAAAGAGGGATTGCAACCAATTACGATCAAATCACGATTGTGATCCGGCCACAATTATATTGTGGACTATCCCCGGTCCAAAAAAGTGGACCCGAGGATCCTTGCTCACATCCAGTGATTCTGCTTCACTCATCTACTAAGACTCAACATTCGACAACCTCCACTGCTTGATCTTTCCGTCGTCCGGACAATGTGCCCGCTCAACCAATCTGTCAGCTCTACCACTTGGATGCTTTGCCTCACGGCCTGCTTGGCCGCTCTACCTGCTCGACCGCTCTGTATTCTGCACTCAACACTTGACAGAAATCTGCCCCCGTTAATAACCTAAGATTATCAGTTCGGGTCTCGACAGATAAGTTAAATTTAATTTGGTATTCCTCAAAATCTCCTGCTGATTGTCCAACCGGATCAACTTAAAATTAGAATCACAATTAGTTGATTAGAATCACCATTAGTCAATTATTAATTGACCGACAAATGATTAGGCAAGAGCATAACATATGGGTCTTCTCGTAAAATGCCCGAACTACATTTATTTCCTATCAAAAATAGCTTTACAAAAAGTTTTCGACGTATGCTAAATTGCTAATTAATTAAGCACAACAACCACTAATATATATCGAGCAGTATATAAAATAAGGCTTCTTGGGAGGGCGAAGGAGACTGTCGACGGCGAGAGATGAGAACGGCGTAAAATATGAAGACTGAGCGCGATGATTCGGTTCAAGGGCTAGCCACCATCGTAGAAGATTCCATTAGAGAAAAGATAAGATTCTTGTCGGATTCTTGTCTTGCTCGCAAGTGGTAACAAGACGTGTAACAACAAAACAAAAAATATTCGACATTTGCATGCATATTGAGTGTGTGCAAAAGTCTACGACTTTAAAAATTTTAATTAATATTAAAATGCTTCTAATTCATTTTAATTTATTCTCTTTAAAGGATGTCTAAATTATTCTTTACCATTTTGATAATAAAATAAAATTTTTAAAAGACATTTTAATATTGATTAAATATAGAAAATTCTCCCCTACTCAGCTACTCGAATTGAATCCTTCCTCCGGTGTGCCCCACAGTAATTCGCAAATCAACAACGTAGGTACGTCTGATCAGCAACCCTGACTTTTGTTGTCAGAGCGCAGTGACCTTGTCCCGCCTGCTGATGCAATGACTAAGAAGGTACATGTCGGAGTATCATTGAATGGGTGGCGAAAAGATTGGGTTCGCAGACGACGGGTACTTTTATAGCCGTCCGCTTCCACAACAACAGGTTGGTAAAGACACCGAACGGTGGCCCCACCCTCAACCATTTTTTTTAAAAAATGGATTATTTAATCTCAGATATTAAATTTATAAAAACATGATTTACAATGATATTTAATTGAAAATTTAGGTCACGGATCGCGTCGCGTCTCGCGGCCTCCGTCCAGCTCGCGGCTAGAGTAGTGACTTAAGTCGGTCCTCCGCGAACATTGCATCCCCAATCACCGACATCCCGATCACGATCCGCTCACCTCCTTCATCACGTCTCTCGCTCGTTGCGTTAGCTGGATTTGGAAACCGGAGATAGAGGAGGCGGTGGTGGTCTGACGGATCAGACCGGCTCCGCCCGACTGGCGTCCGGCCATGGAGACGAAGCCGCCGCAGCCACCGACGCCACAGCATCTGCCGCAGCAGTGGCGGAGGAAGTGGGTGGTGCCCTTGCTCGCCTCTTTCTTCCTCTCCTCACTCCTCATATCGGCCTTCCTGTTCTCCTCCTCTTCGTCCTCATCCTTCGCCGCCGTCTCCTTGTCTCGCCAGGCCCTTCTCCTCTTCTCCTTCTCGCAAATCGCCTCCCCGAGCTACGACGATTCGCTTTTCGTCGAGTCCAAACTCCGCCAGTTGTCGCAGTCCTTCTCCTCCTCGGGACGGTCGGTCCCCCGCCTGGCCTACCTCATCTCCGGCTCCTCCGGCGATGGACTCAGCATCCAGCGGACCCTTCGAGCGCTTTACCATCCGACCAACCAGTACGTTCTCCACCTCGATCTCGAGTCCCCGGCCGTGGAGCGGTTAGATCTTGCGACGGCTATCCGGGGCGACCCCGTCTATGCTCGCTTTGGTAACGTCAGGGTGGTCACTCGCGCGAACCTCGTCACTTACCGAGGTCCCACCATGGTTGCCAACACCCTCCATGCCGCCTCCATTCTCCTCAAGGAGTCCGGCGACTGGGACTGGTTCATTAATCTCAGCGCCTCCGATTACCCTCTCATCACGCAGGACGGTAAGATCCATCGTTCAATCATTTGCCTGTTTTTTTTTTATTTGCTTCAAGATCTGTACTTTCCCAATTCCATGATCTCGTCGCTTCCTAGAATCTAATCTTATCAAGTTGGACATTATATTCTTCATTAAAATATGAATTGAACAAGCATTATGGCTGGTAAACGAATCATTTTGTTGGTAGATTTGGCCTTCCACATTCCTATGTCGATTGAGATGCTATCTACGATAGAACTCTTCTTGATGTTCATCTAGTGAAAATTACTTTTGAAACAACAATCAAATAGAAAAATGAAAGTTTTCTGCATTGAAATTAGATTTTGCTTTCTTCCTGTCAAGTTCCCTTTAATGCTATTTTTCAGCTTCCAAATTTATCAGTAGCTAATGTTTGGTCTTCGTTGTTCTACCGTTAGAGCAACCAGTCTTTCACTATCATGCATCTCTTTACAAAGAACTGAATCTATCTTTTGACCCAGTGCTAATCACTTTTGAGCTTTGTTTCTGTTATAATCAAAAAAGGTTTACTGGCTCTTGTCCATCCTGCTATACTTCCTATTTATCATAAATTCTGGAAATTACACAACAGGTATTCTCCATAGTGATTTACCCTAAAATTGAAACATGTATCCCAAGTCCCAATGGCTTCACTTAGCTTTCTTCTTGATTTCCCGTGCTTTTGTTTGGCAGATCTACTCTACACACTATCAAGTTTGCCTAGAGATTTCAACTATATAGAGCACACTAGTGACATTGGATGGAAAGAGTATGTAAACATTTGTTCCATTCTCACCATTTGTGTTCATAGTTATTTTTTTCAAGCAAAAGTTGTATGGTGATTGGTTTCACTAATTGTCTCCTAAATGGAATTTATATTTTGTTGGTGCAGGTTCCACAGGGCTAGGCCTTTGATTATAGATCCCGGGCTTTATAGCTTGCAGAAGGCAGATGTGTTCTGGGTTACTGAAAAAAGGGGTGTACCTTCTGCATTCAAGCTATTTACTGGTATTAGTCTTGTAAATCATGCATAAAGAATTCTGTATCTGTTTCACATACTTTTTTTTGTGTCAAGTGCCCAGTTCAATCAATCTATTGCACATATGTTTGTGATGCCTTGATCAATCACATTTGTAGGTAAGTGGGACCACAATTACTTAGCTGTTTAGTTATGGCCTTATTTTTTTTATGTGATACGAATACTACGGAGAAACATCTCTGTCATTAGTGGGTTGAGTAACACAGATTTGAGTTGTGCATGCATGCTGGTCATCATATTTATGTATCATGGTACATGTCAGGTGGATATGAATATGCTGTCTAGTGTATATGTGTGTGTGTCCTTTTAAATGTGTTTTAATACTAATAAAATTCCTAGATATTGAAGTATATCCTGATAGGCAGGGATGTTTATTAACCCTTATGATGAAAATACATTTAATGTGAATAACAATCTTTCATTTTGAATGATGAAATCAATGGTCAGAGACAATGTCAGAAGGGTCAGGTTCAACATTGACACTAAAACTTTGATGAATTGGTTGCACGTGAACATGTTTTGTCGAGGCTAATAGTTATTAGGAAATTCTACAGTATATAGTAGAACCATCCACTGTTATAGTATTGATTGTCAATGTGAGATGGATAAAGAAGTAACCAGGCATAAATGGGATTTAGTTAGATCAGTTGGGATTTATGAGCATCTTCTGGAATAGTTTATACTCAACTGAAAAACCTGATTCATGATTTGTAGATTCATCCTAGTATCAGTTGGAATAGTTTATACACATATGGAGGCTAAAAGCTTATTGCCATTTCTTATGTTTAAGGCCTTCTCATGTGTTTAGCATTAAAGGTGAGGATGAGACAAATACTTTTTGCCCTAAATGACTGAGAAATTATCATATTATCTTCAATTAGACTTGGAAAAAGAACAGATCTATATTTGAGCAGATAACCAAATCTCTAGCGGTTGAGGCAGAATCAAGTCATAGGCTCTACCATAATGTTTAAGTCCCTGAATCCTGTGACATAGTTTGTTATGCACTTCTTTTCCACTAGCAGTCCCATTCAATAGAGTAGCATATCCCTGATTGAAAACTTGGGTATATTGATGTCACGACCTAATCATTTGAAGAGGGATGCACACCATCAATTTAGCTCCAACTAACATTCAATAGAGTAGCATGTCCCTGATTGAACACTTGGGTATACAATGCAATTTACCTTGTAAATTTTGCTACAAGTAGTAGAACATCACGACTCAACAAATACCATAGACCACCAACCACTTGTTCATCATCATCACATCATAGGTGATATACCCAAGTCCTCAGCGATGCCAAGTCAGCGTGAGTAGAGTAATGGAAGACTGAAAAGGGAATTTGAGAGTTGTTAGTGAGAGATGAGAATGAAAAATGGGGCAGTCTATTTGCAGAAGACTTTTTTTTAAAAAAAACTTTATATTTTATAATTTTTATAATTTAATAATAGAATAATCATAATATTCCCATTTATTAATTTTTTAAATACTCTTGAAGGGGTATATCAGGCATTTGTAGGGAAAATATTATGCCCACACTTGAGCTAGCCCAATGTGGACCAAATCGAGTCCAGACCAAGGCTAAGAGCATTCACATCAAATACCCTATTTAAAAATTTTATCCTAAATTTTGGATAGGGTAGCTAAAAAACTTTTGCATCAGCTACCCTATCCATTCCCTAAATTATGCATTTATGAACAGTACTTTTCTAAATTTAGGGAATGAATTTCATTCCCTAAACATTATAGAAGAGAGAGAAGAAATAGGGAAGTTGATATATGGTGTATTAAAAAGTGGATATTCAAATTTAATAAAGTGATTTTTTTATCCTATATTATGCATTTTAGATAGGGAAGCTGGTGCGGAAGCTCTAAGTTTGGCACCCAGGCTAGGTTGAGCACCATCTGGCATGTGCCTATTTGCCCATCATGTTGGGCACAACGCATTTGACACCCCCCATGAGAAAGTCTTCAGCTTCATGCAACATAAACATCATTAGTTCATTTGCAATTTGTCATGATACAGGGATGTTCCTGCTACTGCTTAAAAATTGATTTAACTAGGGTATCAGTGTCCTCTTTTTCTTTCTTTGTTTTTCATTTTAATATGGTACGATCTAAAACTGCAGCGCTCTCAGCAGTTAGCACATTTTATTAAGTAGTACTAAGCGTATACCTCACTGATGGTTGATCTCTTTGCAGGCTCTGCTTGGATGATGCTTACACATCAGTTTATTGAATATTTGATATGGGGATGGGACAACCTTCCAAGAACAGTGCTAATGTATTATGCGAACTTTCTCTCATCGCCTGAAGGATACTTCCACACAGTAATCTGCAACGCTCCTGAGTTCCGCAACACCACTGTCAACCACGACCTGCATTTCATATCTTGGGATAACCCTCCAAAGCAGCACCCACACTTCCTAACTCTAGATGACTTCTCACTCATGGTAGATAGCAATGCTCCGTTTGCAAGGAAGTTTGGCCGAGATGACCCTGTACTAGACAAGATTGACAAGGAACTCCTTGGCCGTGATCCTGGTGGTTTTATTCGGGGTGCATGGCATGACAGACTAAAAAAGAACTCTAGCAATGATCAACATTACATTATTAAGACAGTTGCTGATCTCAGGCGAGGGCCAGGTGCTCAAAGGCTTAAAGCTCTAATAACCAGTCTTATTTCAGCAGATGGTTTCAGCGAGCATCATTGTGTTTGAGATGGACAATCGGAGGCCATTTTTTTATTGCGACGTGAAACTTTTAGCTTCATGGCTGGATGTTCTGAAAGCCTGGTGCACGAACCATTGAATAGGTGGAGGGAATAGACAACTTATATATTTGGTCATAATTTTTGAAGAGTAGGAAGCCTTGCAAATATTTCATAAATCTGTTGATTCTCGACTGTCACACACAAATTATTTTTAAGCATAGCAACAAGTTCATGACCGATGCTCAGTATGGTTCCTCGTATCATAGTACATTGTGGTGGGTTCCTCATGATCTTTTCTATGATTTCTCTCTTCACATTAATCTTTAGCCAACTGAAAGATTCATCATTCTTTATGATTTCACATATTCATTGTTTGAATACTGATGTTGAGCAGATCTCATTGAGAAGTGGAATCTTAGCATAACGATTATGCTAAAGTTATTGATCTAGTGGTCACTTGTTCTGAGTCTTGAAAACAGTTTTTTGTAAAGCTAAGACAATATATAATAGATCTTTATCTGGGATCTCATATTATCAGATCTTTCTCTGGGATCTTATATTGTCGGGAGCTTCATGGACCAAAGTAATCAACACCAACCAGTTCAACAAAGGATAAGCATTGCCACCACTGCTATAAACAAACCGGGCATTAGGTTGGTGCCAAATGAGTCTTTAATATTATATAGATATAAAAAGTTAATTGTTATTGTTGTAGAATATTGAATTGATAAATGGAAAATTTATTATTTAGCAAGCATTATAAACACAATTAATTTATGTGTTTTTAATTAATTAATTAATTAATTAATTAATTTTCAATGTTACGTGGAGTTTCTTTGTCCCAATTGGTCCATTTAGCACGGCACTTCAATGGAGGGCTGAAGTGGCTACTCAATTTTGACTTCTTTCCCTTGAATCCTTCAACACAACATCGTTGACCCTTAAAAATCTTGAGAGGTCAAAATCAATGATTGCATTCCACATTAAAATGTCTAAATATATTAGACCAACTCAATATTTAACAGTTTGAGCCAACGAAATCCAATCTATAAATTATTATTATTTAATAAAACCAAACCAATTTACAAATAGTTTATTATTTATAACACATTTCAGTTTCGATTTTCTATTTGGATTCCTGAAAAATACATTGATATTTAAAATGGTCTGAGCACAAATAAAAAAGATTTAAATTAAATCATCTTATGAATCCCACATAAGTGGCCAGTGCCAAGCACATGGTGAGGGAATGGATATTTTGATGGTAATATTTTTGACGATTAAAAACTTTATATATATATATATATATATATGATATATTTTTTCTTTAGTATTAAAATTTTAAGACTATATCCTTTGAAAAAACATAAAAAAGAGTGCCTCTTCTGTAAAAAATGAGTGCCTCTTCTGCAATGCCACCTCTATTCGACCATAATGAAAGAGATTTTGCATCACTTATAATATCTCAATTGCAGTTCTTGTTATTTAAATTTATTTACAACAAACACAATTTTTTATAGAATGTTAGACCTACAATAATACAATAAGAGAATAATATTTAAAAATAATTACAATCACAACTAAACTTTTTAATCCAAAGGAAAAAAGAAAACAATTTCAATTAAACTGTTGATTTTTATTCATTTAAGGAAAATTTTCTTTAATCTAAAATATGAATAAATAAACAAACTTTAGATAATATTTATCACAAAACTAAAATTGTTTACCTTTAATAAATACTCTGAGGTAATAAAAAATTGTTTAGGTTATAATCTAACTTTGTTACGTTATACTAAATTACTAATCAAAGAGGAGATATTTAAGGAATACTATATATTTTATATTATTTTAAATTTTATAGACGAATCTAGTGAATAAAAACAATATTCAAAAATTAATTTTTGGCATATTTTAAAGGCTTTCCAAAATAAAATTCATATAATGAAATTATTTACTAATGAAGTTATATTTAGCGGTTTATGTATTTTATTCCGAAAGAGTCAAATATTTTAACAAAAAAACCTAAAATTAATTGAAAATGACAATTAAACTCTCATCTTTCTACCAATAAATAAATATATAAACAACGGCAGGCTTCCTATTGATCAGGTCTCTCGCTTGGGTGCTCTCTGCTTTTTATTGTTCCCTCTCGCCCGCCGCCCTCCTTCCTCGCTTCTATCGCCCGCCAACCCACGGCGAGATAGCAAGGGAGACGAGGAATAGGTTTGGCTGGAAAGTACTCGCGCTGATTTCGGATCCGCCAGTTTGATTTTTCGGCTTGAATAATGCAGGTGATGATTCTATGTTCGAATCTTTGTTCGAGCGCTTTTTTAGGTTTTACCCGATGTTTCCTCTGCAAAGGATTGATTTTTCCGCGTGTTTTTAAGTGATCCGAGTATGTTGGTACAGTTTGTTCTATCGATTTTGCGTTTTTGGCTTTAACTTGCTCATCCTTGCCTAGTCTCTCCTAAAAGCTGATTTTTTTTTCGTGTTTTCCCCCTCTTGATGGACTCGACTATTGTGTTGTAACTTTACTATTTCTTACTTCGCATCTGCATATCAATGTTTCTCCCTTTTACCGTAGAATCTGTTGAATGAGAATTCTGTCCTTTGTTTCTTGTGCAGATTTGGTAAAAAGTTATAAATAAATTCTGCATTATCTCCTGCATCCTGTCCCTAATTGTAAGAGGCCAATAGAGATAGAGTTGGAAGTCGCAATATTCTGAACCACTACACGAAGTCACGAATTCCAGGTTCTGCTGTGATAGCAATGGCGGATAAGAGATTGCAAGCGGTCGAGAAGAACAGTGGCGGGTTCCTTCAACCTTTCCCAGAACTGGCCTTCTCATGGAATATCCAACCTTTCCATGATCTGAGCTTCTCATGGAATATCCATGATAGTTTGTATCCCTCCGGTGGCTTGTTTGCGAGTGTTAGTCAGATGGGAGTTGGATTTGGGGTTTCTTCAAAATGTCCTAATGTGACACCTGAGGCAGGTTTTCAGGTTGTTGGGACTCCTGATGAAGCCACAGAAGATGTGACCGATTATGTTGAAGAAGTTTTGGCTAAAAAGAAGAAAAGTATACTGAAAGTAAGAATTAAGGTCAGGAATCCTCATTTGAGAAGATTGCTTAGTGGAGGAATTGCCGGGGCAGTGTCGCGGACTTGCGTTGCACCTATGGAAACAATTAGGACACACCTTATGGTTGGGAGCAATGGGAACTCGACGACAGAAGTTTTCCAGAATATTATGAAAACGGAGGGGTGGAAGGGTCTGTTTCGTGGTAATTTTGTCAATGTCATCCGTGTTGCTCCTAGCAAGGCCATTGAGGTAAGGGATATAATGTCCATTGCAACCATATTCTCTTTTAGTTTAATGTTCATCTATTCGTTGGATACAACACTTGATTGTCTTCACCTATGTATTTTTTGAAGAATTGCTTTATGATGCAATATATACCATTCTCATCAGCATCTAGACATTGATTTTCATTAGAAAGTAAATATTGGAAAAACAAAAAGGCAATAGCATTGCTCATGTTGAACATAGGGTTTAGGGTCTGCAATAGCATTCCAATCCTTACTATAAGTTTAAGTTTGTAATCTGACATCTACATTTGATTGAAGTTTTTTAATAACAGAATGGTTGGATATTCATCCTTATTTGTTCCATGAAATTTTACAAACTTTATTATGTGAATGTTTAGAGGGAATCCTTTTTTTGTTTCTGTTCAATATTTTGCTCACCTGCTAACTAAATCTTTTTGGATGATTCCATAGCCATCGTTTAGGCTATGTTTGGTATTTTGAGTAGCCTGGTGTGCTACAGTATGATAGGTTTTGTTGTGATACAGTATGATAGGATGTGGATGAACTGGTTTGAACAATGTTGCACGCATATGCAACCTGTCAAGTTATATCTTGTGTTCTTTTCTCCTAACAAGGTTTACGGCTGTATGATTAATAATTGTTTTGTTATTCTATTAGTCACAGTTATCCCAGATTCATGTTTAATAATTATTTTCTGTCTGATTCTTACAAGTCTCTATGGATCTCATTGCAGTTATTTGCTTTTGATACTGCTAAGAAGGTTTTGACTCCTAAGGAAGGTGAACAGCCGAAGCTTCTGATTCCGCCCTCGTTGGTTGCTGGGGCATTTGCTGGAGTCAGTTCAACCCTATGCACATATCCTTTGGAGCTACTAAAGACACGACTAACCATACAGGTCGGTGAAAGTCATTGCAGTAAGTATCACATCTACATCTTTCATCTAATTCTTGTTTCCTGTGCAGAGAGGTGTGTATGACAATCTTTTACATGCATTTGTGAAAATCATACAAGAGGAAGGCCCTGCAGAGCTCTTCAGAGGTCTCACTCCAAGCCTCATAGGAGTCGTGCCGTATGCCGCTGCTAATTACTATGCTTATGACTCCTTAAAGAAACTATACAAGAAAGCCTTCAGAAAAGATGAAATAGGCAATGTTGCCACACTTTTGATTGGTTCCGCTGCCGGTGCTATCTCAAGCAGTGCAACTTTCCCTCTTGAAGTTGCAAGGAAGCATATGCAGGTCGGAGCTGTCGGCAGTAGGCAGGTCTACAAGAATATGCTTCACGCTCTTTTGAGCATACTGGAACAGGAAGGGGTCGGGGGACTTTATAAAGGCTTGGGGCCGAGCTGCACGAAATTGGTACCGGCCGCCGGGATCTCATTTATGTGTTATGAGGCTTGCAAGAAAATCTTAATCGATCACGAGGATGCATAACTTGCATTCTCCCAGCAAACATGAGGACACTGAAATGTGGGATTTTAGGCTTTTAGTTGCAGTTTTTTGGTTCAACAGATTTTAGCTCAAACTGAAGCTGTTTGAGACTCGGATACAATACATGAGGCAATACTCTTTTTCCTCTTTAAAATTATCTTTACCTTTGTGATCCATTGAATGGGACCAGATCTTATTTTGGTCTGCAAAATAAAGATTGTTACAAACAAGTTTGACTAGTTTCTTATCATTTTGAGTTGTTTTATATGATGAAAAGAATTCCGAAATCATTTTAAACAGCTGATTTCCTTTTCGACTCAGATTGTTTTATATGATGATCTCCTTTTAGACAACAGATCTATATTATAAATATGTGATCTGCCATGATGTATATGTTTAAAACAGGACGAACATTAGTGAGATTGTAGTATTTACAATTGGAATCAAATTGGAGGCACAAAACGACTGACTATGAATGAAACGAAAATAGAATAGAAGATCACAAGGAGATAGGGTATCGAAAAGAAAATTACAAATTGGCGAATAAAATGGACTTGGAGATATTAATATTTAGTCATAATTGACAATTTTCCCATGTAGTCCCTGGACGCGAATCTTAGTAGAAAAATAGACTGCTGTTGATTCATAGAAATGGCCGATTAATAAGAACCAAATTTAAAAAATTCTACCAAGCCAAAAACAAGAGTGACAACTCTTTCAGTTCTACTGATCTTCTCCACCATCTCGCTCATTTGTTGCAGCAGCCATAAGCTCATCGAAGTTTGCTGTTTTCCCAAGTAAAATCTCGATCTGCATAGAAACGCAAATGAGCGTATGAAGCATTGCTGTGAGACATTGTTGCTCAGTCGGAGCTTTTACCTTTGCCTTCTGCAACGGCCGCACCCTTGTATCATCCTTCACTTCAACCAATGAAGTCGCAATCTCTGGAAAAAAATTCGTTGATGAAAAAGAATAATTCGGGTTGCATCTATTAGTGGAATACTGGAATATCAACAGGTTTGGTGAGTGAAATCTTACTCTTCTCAACTGCAAGCCCATTGTTTTTGAGTATCTCTGTAATCGTTACTACAGTTGAAATGGCTGAAAGGGTGAATAACATTAAGATGAGACTGATCGTCCAGGAAAGAAGTTCAATAGAATTACTAAGCTGTGTTTAGGCCAAGCAGAAAATATTTATTATGCATCTTAGAACACAAATATAAATAAAATTGAGTGTGCTTGAATATGCAAAATTAGGAATCCACAATGAATCTAATAAAGCATTTTTAATGAACTAATGAAATTCTCCATTCCATGAAAACTATCAATCTGCTAGAGTGTTGAAAGAAAAGGGCAACAATAATAGAAACAAATTGCACGTTGATATTACAAATATTGTATAACAGAAATGGTAGCTTGGCCTAGTGGTAAATAAACTAGATCCATCTGGAGTGCTTGGGAGAGATTTAACTTTGTTGCTCTCACCCGAAACAAAAAAAAAAGAGCTCCATCGAATGTGATATGGAGAATCTAGTGTGGGGGCATTTCGTGGTCAAAATGCCAAAACAACATATATCTTGACTTTCAAAAACATGAGGAAAAAGACATATATATATACTAAAACCATGAGAAGGTCTACTGATCCTTTTCTAAAATAAGGTAGAAAGTTTGCACAGGACATCAATGCCAAACATGTCTACAGAAAGAGAGTGAAAACTACAGAATCAAAGAGAATATAAGAAATAAAAAAACATCCAATATAATATCTACCCAATTATGATGAAGCCAAAAACCAGGTGGCTCGTGCATTTAAATGTCAAAACACATTAAATAACCAGGCGATAATGAACCAATAATTTAGCAATTTTGCTTTATTTAAATTGTGTATTCTTAGGTCTCGAGAGTTTAATACCAACAAACCAAAATGATCTAGGAAATATGGAAGTCACCAAGATACCATGAGAAAAAAAGGACCTCGAACAATGCTTATTCATGTAGAAGATAATTTAATGATGCATTCCTGCCTATCTTTGGCCCTTTTTTTAACAATTCGAACTAGCTGGAATTTGAGTCTGCATTTCAAATGGTGTGTAAATTCAACTAAGGTGTGCACCTGTCAAATCCCAACAGTCCCCAAAAAATAAATTACCATAATTAATTGTACACTTTGAAGTACAAGTAAAATATGTTGATCCCAAAAGTTTTAGACTGTATTTATTACAAATTCCACACTCATGTAGCATTCTACAAAAGCATATTAATTGATCAAGGAAAGATAGTAATCGAACAATGCACAAAGAAATAATACCCATTCCAAGTGCCGAGAGCTCCACTTCATCGTGCTGTTGCATATATCTCTGCAAGAAAAAATTACAGTGGCTTCGATAAATAAATGCAACCAATACCAAACACGACAAAATGGAATCATCTTGAAAGCTAACAACAATAAAACGATAAAAGGCATACTGGACCCCAAAAGGGCCAATAAGTTCCTCCTAAGCATCAAAATCACCAAACCAGATAAACATACAACAAATTATCTCAAATCTAAGATAAAAGTCAAAGGAAATTGTTCCCATTATAGAATAAGAACATAAATGAGGCATTTGGCACCTTTGCGAGATTGACGTAGAAGAAAAGGGGCTTCTTCGTATTGGAGACCTGGATCCTATTCTTCTTGTGAATATCAGAATTGACACTCAGATTGTTAACCTTTTCCGTGATCTCTTCCATCGACGCTGCTAGCAAGAGACGGAGGAAGAAAGGAGAAGAAACCCTAATCCGCGCCCCCAAAAGCTCTGCACAGAACCAGGCGGAAGAACTGAAGCATGACATATTTATAGGACGGATTTGAAGGGTAAAATGTAATTTAAAAACCATTCTTAAAATAGTAATTAAGATAAAAATCTAATTTCAAATAAGAAAATATTTAAAAATAAACATTATTTCTCATGGAAAAATTGAATTGCATGATTTTTTTCAGATTTACTAATTAAAATTGAGAAAAATGTAAAATGTTTAAATCTTACTATCTTACCATTTTATTAAAAATCCTCCTTCACTCACTAATTTGGATGAAGCCTAAAATAAATTTAATTTTCTTTTTTTTATTTACATTAAAAATAATTCCAACCTTTATTAGTAATTCCACAAGCAAAACAATCAGTGATATAGAGTTCGAGACTCAGCTACGGCGTATTATTATAAATTTTTCTGATCATTAATTTTCTCTGGTTGCTTTATATAAAAAAATATAAATCTCTTTAATCCCATATCTTAGAATTGATCAAAAAAACTTTTATAAATATTTTAGGCCGATGATGTTAAAAAAAATATTTTTCTTAATTTTTTTTACTAAAATAAGTATAATATTAAATTAAATTAATTTTTTTTATAGAGAAATCCGTTATAGTAGTTGTTGCTGGAATTCTCTAGCGTCACCCTTGTACTATTGCATGGATCTGACGAATCTTACCCAAATAATTAATTCCTGATTTTTAGAATTTTATTACACACGCGCTTGAATTAATATATTGTTCATAGATGTTTTGTTCATTTACAGCTAAAAATTTAATATTCAAATTCATCTTTATTTTTAAA
>JBBMJZ010387616.1:0-15042 GCA_037833815.1 Zingiber zerumbet | reverse complement strand
TTGCATAGTTTCCGCTGCACTAACTCTTCTTTAAGCATCTTTGTTAAAGTTTTTAAAGGAGGCTATTCACTCCCCCCCTCTCTAGCTCATCTCACGAATCCTAACAAAAATGACCTTAGGCATCCCGACAAGGTTCTTCCTCCACCTCCAATTTGGCTAGGGGTTCGGATTTGAGGGGATAAGGGGCGGCAACAACTTGTCAAGGAAGGGGAAGGTTTCAGATGTGTGGGGTAGTGGTGGTGCTTCGGGCGAGGGGGAGGGTGATAAAAAAATTCTTAGAAATCTTTAGGGCATATATATAGTAAGTCAGGTTGAGTTTGCTAACCATCTAGATCAGGTTTGTTAATTTATTAATATATTAATTATTTAACCCATAACTTTTAATTCATTTAAGTGAATCGGGTTTTTTTACACTACATTTAGTTTTCTCTACTCTTTTTTTAATTGGATTAGTAGTGAAGGCTTTAGTATATTTGTTGTAAACCATCAGTTTGGGCTATAGAGAAGAATTGCCACATTTCTTTTATGTATGAATTTTTTAGAGGTTTTATTTCGATTTTTTTTAGCTAACATCAGGTATAAAGTCCTTCGTACCGATTGATCCTGGAGATGACTAGCTCAGCTCTATTGAAATTTTCCACGGTCATCAAAGTAAATTTAAAAGCACTCACACTGAGCAACCTAGCAGTCCATCATAAGTTTGTCATCCAAAGGTTTTATTTCCTTACTTTCACCTCTCGGTGGTAATTTAGTTGAGTGTCCTCCATGGATATCGTTGAGTATGCCTTTTGCCTTATTATGATCGCCTAAGATTGTTGTTTATCTTTGCCCCACTTTGTTATTTAGACCATATGAATTTGCCTATAGCATCCATTCTATTTATGATTTCTCTATCATTCTTCTTTAAAACTTTCATTTATAATAGTAAAGACTTGGGACTTAGAATCTATAGTAAATAGTTTATAATGGTTATTGTTCATTTGTTGACAATTTATGTTTCACTTTTATGAATTTATAGTGAAATTAGTATTAAAAAAAATAAAATCCTCAATTTTTACATCTATAATAATACTATGTATATATATATATATATATAATAATTTCTATTATTATTATTACTATTACTATTACTATTACTATTATTCTCGGCGTATGTCCTTGGTAATTTGACGATCGATTATAATATGATCCATGATTTATTCCTATTCAATTCTAAATGAAGTGTTTATTTTTTTTGGATTATAATAAAAGTCAAAGACCTTGTCCCTCCAAAACAGACAAGGATCTTCCATTATCAACGTGCATGTCGATACGAATGGTTGACTTGTACATGAATTTCTTTGATAGGGAAGCTTCATTGTCATGGATAGTTTGAAAATTTGATTTTACAGTCATGAAAGCACCGTGAAGAGGAAGAAAAAGAAGAAGAGAAGAAGAAGATAAAGAGAGGACCATGACTCAGCTGAATTGCCGGAGGTGGAAAGACCAGAATGATGGTTCATCTTCCAGTTCCTCGACACTCCCAGCGACCTCAAGGTGTTCGGTAAAATGCCACAAACAAACGTACCACGTTTGTCTAGGCATCTGCTTCCATAAATATGCCACCTTGTACTTGCTCAGCGAGCTTTGTGGTGCCTACCAATTTGATGATGCAGCAGAGCAGAGGAGGCCTTTGGCAGGCAGTGGGGTGCCCACATAGACAGCTCTGCTTTGAATTCGATTTAAGATGTGGCAGTGCAGTGCAGTGCAGTGCAGTGATGCAATCAAATTAAGTGTGATCAACGAAAGATGTATTATCTATCTTTTTCTTTCATCAATGAATCTGAACTGATCAACGACAGAAGCAGAAGGGACAGTGCATGGAATCTTATCTATAGAGGAATATAGTAATGGGAGGCAGTTGTGGCTCCAGCAAGGTCCTTCTATGGAGGCGTAGGAGGTTCGGCCAATGAGGTCGCCACAGCACTGTTGTAATTTATTGTGGCCTCGCGCAACAAACAAAACACAGAGTTGCCTGCGCATTGAAGCTTGTGCTGAAGCACATGGAGGGGGTTTGGTGCTGGGCTACTCAGAGCAAGGCCATTAAACTTGTCACTCTTTTGTTCTGCCCAAAAAAAATAAAATTATATATATATAAAAAAATTAAGTCTAAGTCTTTTGTTCTAGTTACCTGTGTTGTAGGGGGCATGTGCACTGCACATTGATTGATTTTGAGCATTGTGGCAGATGATTTGGGCTGTCCCAAGGCACCTCAAGTCGAGCTCTGTTTCACTTGTGACAAAACACATTCAGAAGCCAATGTTGCAAGAATATAAACAAAATTTGCATGCATACTAAAAAGTGATAAAAATGACCATTGTCTACTACATTGATTTTGGCATCTTATGCTTACAGGTGAAAATTTAAGTTTATGCAAAATTGAGATAAAGGGGACTCTTTATTGACCATTTGGGATGAGAAAGAACTCAAAGATAGTCTCAGCTTTCTCAAGATCAATGTTCTCATGAAAGTGTTGAACTGTGTAGGATAAATTGGAAGTCTGAACCTCAAAAGAAGCAAGTACAGTGCTTTCCAGAAATTAGATGTCTCTGATCCAATGACAGGCATTTTTAGCAAGCAAAAAAAATCTGAAAATAGGATGAAGTTGTAGCAATTAGAATAAGATTTCTTAGCTGGACTCCAGAACACCAAAGCCAAGCCAGCATTCAAGCATGAGGGGAGGAGTTCACCATGGGCACAGATCGATTGTGCAATGACCAGGACAGAAACACATGAATGAACAGCACATGGTGTTTTGATCTGCTTTACCCTGAAGAGATTGATAGCCATGTTCCACTTGGCACCAGTCAAAATTTTGGCTGCTGGATCAGCTGTTTGCAGTCAAAGTGAGGATAATGTAGATGCACTGTGTCCACCTGCTCCTGCTCTGATGCCTCCATTGACGAATATGAATTCCTGAAAAGTTTGGTACAGTTGTACTTCCATGCATCCAGGATGGCCTTGGTGACCAGGCTGAATAGACATGAACCAGGAAAAATCTAGGGACCAGCAATTATTTCACTTCCAATATTTCTAATTTGGTATCTCAATGAATAACATGACTAACACCACCATGACAAAGCATCAAACAGCAACCAGACTATCAAAAAGACAAAAGCAGTACATCTCAATCAAGTTTCAACTAAGATTCTGAAAATTTTGATGTGAAGTATCATAGTGCAACCACTGACTTTTAGGCACAATCTAGTAGAGAAGTTTACAGTGAGTGTGTTGACTTGATTGATGGCTTAGCCAGTTTTTGAACAAACAGAAATGATGTCGGATTAGCATTGCTAAGTAAAACTATTTCTTCTCTTCAAGATCAAATTTAATACGAGATCTAGGTAATTGATAAAAAAGGACAGATAAAATCTTTATACTGAAACAGAATATGCCATACGGTAGTAGTAGTATTCAATATTCCCTACAATTTGTGAACAACTCACTATGGTGACCACACTGTTCTCATGAAAGTTTACCCAGATGCCCCAGAATTGAAACTAAATGCACCCCATGCCGTTATAAGATCGAAAGTGATAAACAAATCATAAGCATTTTCAGGTATCTTATGTAAGTTCAATATCACAACCACGCAACCTTGCACGTGCCAATCCATCTGCTAGTCCACATGATTAGTATATCATAGAGTAGAATGAAATGTAAAAGGAAGAGGCAAACCACTGTAAGTTTGGCAAGCATCAAGTGATCGATAAATAATTCCATAGAAAAAGGAAAACACAAACATAAACAAAAAATAACAGAGATATGACAAACAGGATCTAAGAGTGACTCTATCTAGTTAGTCCTGTAGTTGATTCATTGTAGCATATAACAGCCTACACTCGCATCATTATACTCTTGTCAATATTGATATGCTCCAGGGAGTCATTATAGTTCTAATCAACATTGCTTAGCTCAAACATAGCAGGTCAGTTCTGATCATAGAGTTTGCCATTTGCTCATTTAGGGATGGGCATGTGCAGGTCTAAAAGAAGACTAATCATCAATAAGGATTGCATAAATGGGTTTAGTGATTGTACAATGATTAAAAAAAATGGAAGACAATATATAGATGAGCAAAAAGGATTGCCTTTGCTCAGAAATCATCCAACAAAACAAGCATATATATAAAGAGCCAATTCTTTTATGTCTGTACACTACATGGAATGGAAATCTAGTTCCAGATTTTCCAAGTATTTCTTACATATGTTTCTCCTTTACAAGTGAATTGATACAAAGAGATACTCTTAGATACAATACAGAATAATGTACAAATTTACAGGAAAGAATATAGAGAGAAATTTTGAAGTTGAAATTAACCCTGGCTGCACTATGTTGCTGCATGTTGTAGCATGGTGAATCATTGTGAAGGAGTCAAGAAACTATGTGCTGAACAGAAATACAAAAGAGCAGAGCTGAAGTGAAAGAATTATATGATTGAGGTTCAAGAACTTATAATTGGATCATTATTGGAATTGTAAGCCTTGTATGTCGGCAATTTCAGAATTTAGGATATATGCACTCAATCCCATATCAAATCAAATACTAAGACCAATCATAACAAGATCAGAAGGTTGGGAAATAGGAATTAGAGAGCTCAAAACTGATATTTCCAGGACTACAGAGCATAAGATTGAATTAACACTTGCAACGTTGGTTGCCAGTCAAATGCCTTCTTTCTTCTTTCTCATTTCATCATATTGGGTCAAATAAATATATCAATTGCACAGCAGAGCTATTTCTGTCTCCACTTGGCACATATATCTACCAGCTGATGTTACTTAAAATGAGATAGATTGTGCATTTAACAGCTTCTTGTCTGTGAAAGTGGGTCATAGTCATAAGCTTCACCAGCCTTCACGAATCGCCCTTTCACACGCCTTCTCACATCCGCCATAGCCTTTCGAGAAGCATACCTAATCTTTTTTTCAAACCTGTTCAAATACAAGGAAGACATTTCCAAATAATTCAATTGAAGAATTCTAAGGAATATATTTATCAAATAAAATCAGAAAATAGTGCATAATATTCTGTTATAAGTTACATATACGCACAGGTCTAGCCTTTTTTCTATTCACAGTTTCTGTTTCACAATGATCCAGCTGATTCAACAACTTCCCAATTGCATTATTCTATTCTTAACCAATTCAACAGCTTCACAATGATCCAACCTTGTGAAATGAAATATTCTCTACTGGCCTCCAAACTGACTAACAAATAAAGAGAAAATAAGTTTCCCATTCACAAGGAGAAAAATGTTCCAATGTGCTTTACCTATAATTTTTTATCACTTAAAGGCTATTCCTAATTTGAAAGGTGTTCAATGGATCTCGCATTATGGCATTGGATCTTTGTCAAATTCAGAGTAAACAAATCTATTTCTTGTGGTTTGTGTAATTTGAGTGTAAGGAGAGGTAAGGGTTCATTTTGTGACCTTTCCCTTATTTACTCGGTACCAAAGCTGTGGAAAGGATGTCTAGGGCCTTTCAATGGATGGTTTGTGCTAGTTCAACATCCACCCAAAATTAGATGAATATGGGTGTTTATCCAGTGTGAGAAAACATGATACTCATGTATTTTAACATGTAGGGATCAAGATCAATCTTTCACTTCTCATCTCCAGTGGCACCCATCTCCATTAGCAAGTCAGCAAATGACTGTAGAGGTTGCCAGAGCCAAAGCGGGCAAAAAAAGGCAAACAACATCGGCAACAAACTCGCATACAGCAAGTGGAAGGGTGTCCTGTGTTGGCAATTGAATACAAAGGTCACAAGAGATGGAGAGGGCTGAGGAATCAAAGGGAGGAGGTGATGGAGAAGACAGGGATAGTGTGGTAATTTTCCAATTTTAAACCCTTTTCTTCTTCCCCTTCCCATCACCATGTTGTTTTTTTTTCTCCCTCTCCCTTCCTCTCCATTTTCTCCTTTCCTTTCCCTTCCCTTGCCTTCCCTTCTCTAGAGAAAACAGAGCCTTAGTGCCCAGCCTTTTGTTCCACTATTATTGATTATTGCATTCTCCATTATGTAATTGCAGAAGGATACTACTATTATTAATAGTTCAAATGCATATTCATAGTACTGAGGTATAAAGTAACCTGCAATGCAGATCAACAGAATTTCCAGTAAATTAGTCTTTTGTGCTTTCAAAGGATGCAATAATCAGAATTCCATGTTACTTGATCATCATCAAGAAGCCATGTCAATGCCAGCTGTCTGGTGATTTCTTTGTTCATTCAAAGAGATAACATTTGACGCAAGGTACTTTTTGTGTTACTTTATACCCAATCAATAAATGTGTAGTTTACCCCCTAGGTAACTTGGTGGTCGGTTATAAGCTGACTCCGTAATTTACCTTCCTTCATTTAGCCTAACGTGGGGACGAGCTATAAGAGGTGCCTCGGGTGAGCATAATCACATTTTGCTACAATAAATGTGTAGTTTAAATTGCTGATTTTCAGTATTACATGTAACCAAGAAGACTAATGGAGAGTTTTCTTCATCAATAACTCCAATTATATCCTTTCTAGTAGCTGCCAAGTTGCCCGTCTCTCTGAACTTAAGCAAGTTGCCAAAAGATTTGTCACAAGCAAAAACGAATGCCATAAATAATTATTATGCAAGATCATAATCATATCCTTATCTTTTCCATCAATATATTATTTTGGTTTTTAAAAGCCAGAAGAAATAATTAGCAGTAGGTGAAACAAACAATAAACTGCATAAAAGATGAACTTTGTTGATTTGATGAATGTAATTGGACCACAAGCTAAAGCAAGGGCATATTTGGGAAAAAATTAGAACAATAAACAATAAAGTTCACAAGGGATAAGCCATGGTTTGTTAAAAAGGCCAACCAAACCATCAACTAAGCAAGTGGATATAGAGAAGAAAAAGATCTAGAACATTTTTTGTTATCACAAAACATAGGTTAGAAAGTAGAAACCTGTATAAATTAAATAAACACCATAATTCTAATGGAGTAATCAATAAAGCTAAGCTCAACTAGAAACTTAAAGGTACTACATTCCACAAATCTTAGAGAAATCAGCATATAAGTATGCTTTTCATTGTGAAATTTCCATAGTCTGGACTTACTTCCGTGCTTTCTTTTTTTCCTTGTAACGCATCACGGCACTATCCCTGGTAGCTGTAGGTGTTGAAAAATTTTCAGAACCAGGTGCAAAACATTGAGGTTCACCCATTAGAAGCATTGATGATACAACACAGTCTTGATAATCCCCACCGCTGATATCACCAGTCAAACTAGAGAAGGAAAGGGATATGCTGGAGTGAGCTTTGCATGGAGGAAAAGAAAGACTTGAATCAAGTTTCTTTCCTGGATTTGACATCAGAGAAGCAGCAGATACTGCATTGCACGGTGCCTGTGTGTTATTTATCTCTCCAGCAGATGATATCTGGAAAAATGGGTAAGAACAATATCAAAATGTCTCGAAGAAAAGAGACCTAAGAAGCAAAGGCATGAGATTAGATATGTCATTGTCAGAAAACTGCTCGACTGATTTTGATTAGAAAACAAAATTGCTTGTACCAGGCCTTTTAGTTTGAGGACTCTTACATAGGCTAGTAGATTGTAGTCCGTAAACAATTGACGTAGTGTATAACAACAACCAACAATTAAGCCTTATCCCACTCGATAGAGTCGGCTATAAACAATCGACGAGGTGTAATCCTTATAAATTTATGCACTACTTATTGTAGCAAAAGATGAAACCGTCACCTTAGTGGCCCCTTCAGGACGGCCCCACACACTCTGGAAGGGGGTAAATCACAAGAGACATTTTTCCCTAATGCAGCGGTCCTTTGCATGGGGGAGGTCAGACATCCAACAAGGCATTTTTGCATCCGCTGGGAATTAACCCCAAACCCTATTGCAGCAAACACCCATTCAGGTACCAACTACGCCAACCCATGGGGACATTTATAAACAACTTATGCTATTGTAAAAGTTTGTGTAAGTTGGAAAAACTGCTTAAACAATTTAGCAAGGAGAAAATAGCTAAAAGTTACCATTTAAAATAAGTCATAAATCAATAAACATGTTATCCGAGGAGGCTTTTAGCTGGTAATAATTGATCACTGCTTGATGTCAAAAAAGATAACTAATGCTACATGAGCAACTATCATACACCTCAATTAGTGATCTCACAAGAGTTCACATGATTTGGGGATAGAATGTGCCTCAGTCAACGATTGCAAGAATTGTGTGCCTTAGTCAGCGATCTTTGTCTCTTGCTTTCTCATTTCCCCCATGCCTCTCACTTGTGAGCTTGGGCATTGTTGTAGCTCGGGATTGGAGCTGACAGTGCAGTTGGGGAACTCGTTTCCTCATAGCTTGAGCATGTGTGGAGAGTTAAGCAGGCCACTGCTGTTAACCATTCGTTCCTCATTGATAACCTATCTTTTCTAGGGTTTCTCTTCTACTGCATTGACAGAGCATTGCAATCTATTGAGGCCAACTTTTAGAATCGAAGTGCCATAGATCATGTTCAATTTGGGGGTAAGAGCTCAGTGAGTTTTCTTTAAAGGGTTGTTGAATAATTATCTATTTTGGATTAATAGCTACTTGTTATTTAAGTTAAGTTGGCCCGAGTGTTTCATAGCATAGAAACACCTACTCTATACCTTCGACCAAGGAGAGTCACATAGTAAATGCTTGGCCTTACTATATTTCTATTTAGGGCTATTGCTCATACAGTCAAGCAATCTATCATGTTTTCTCTGAAGGTATGCAATTTAGTTAGATTTGATGTTATATTTGGTTTTGACATTATTGCAAATCATGCGCTATGAGTGAAGCTTGTCTTAGGCAGCTTAGCTCAGATAGGGCGTGATAGTAAATTTGTGACACATTGTGGTGGGTAAGTGCACTGCTCTAAGAGTGGGAGTTTCTCCATTGGCCACTCGAGTCTTGGATACGCACCTGATTTTTTTATACTTTCGTATGTATATGGACTATATAACTTTTGTGAGTGATCGGCTATACTAAGTTTGTTCATTGGATAAATCCATGAGGTTGGTAGGATAGCATACCAACCAAAGCGAACATCATTCGGATGTATATTCCTTTGTATTTTATGATACTATACTCTTCATTGTGATGTCTTTTAGATCTATGAAATTCATGTTCTATGGTTATGCTTATGATATTTTATGTGCACCACTAGGTTATTAAAATTGCTCATCTTAATTGTCTCATTTGATTTATGTACCTTATTAGGAATCCTACTTAGCGACTGTTAATACAACAACAACCAATCCTTATTCCACTAGATGAGTTTGGCTATATGGATCCTTATATGCCATTGGGCTCCGTCCCTACTATATCATTATTTATACTTAAATAAATTTTATCTTGTTTTATTATTGCTAACCATATCTTTTTTTTTGTTTTCCTCTTCCTCATTTGATGTGTGTATTTATCATAGTTTCACATTGCCTAACTAGCATATTCGTACCATCTTAAATGTGTGAGTTTTCCCTCAATAGATACAATTTCAATTTTCTCTCTAATGCTCTTATTTCTTATTTTGTCCATACTCGTATTCCCACACATCTACCTTAACATCCTCATCTCTATAACTCTCATCTTCTACTCATGTGCTCGAGTCATAGCCTAACATTTAGCATCATATAACATAGCATGTCTAACATCCATTTTGTAAAACTTCCCTTTAAGTTTTAGACGTACTTACAATCACATAAAACAGTAGACACTCTCCTCCATTTCAAACATACTGCTTGTATTTTATGCAAGACATCTCTCTTAATCCCTTCATCATTTTGTAAAAAATGATCCTAAATACTTAGCTCGTTTTAGACAATTTGTCATCTCTTTTCTTAACAATTGTCTCATTACGTCTAATATTGTTAAATTTAAATTCTATATATTTTCTTTTTACTCTACTAAGCCTAAAACCTTTCACTTCTAGTATTTCCTGCCAAGATTCTAGTTTAGCATTTACTCATTCACGTGTCTCATCTACCAAAATAATAACATCTGCAAATAATATACACACGGTACTGTATCTTGAATGTGTCAAAGTTCGTCCATGATTAGTGTAGAAAGATAGGAACTTAGTGTTTATCATTAATGTAACTCTATCTTTATTAGAAATGCTTCAATTAATCCACCTAAAGTATTCATTCTGGTCATTACACCCTTATACATATCCTTAATGAGTTCAATATACGCTAACACCTCTTTTTTCTAAAATTCTTCATATAATTTCTCTTGGGACTCTATCATAAGATTTTGCTAAGTCAATGAATATCATGTGTAGATCTTGCTTATGCTCTTGATACTTTTCAATAATTATTATCGGGAGCAAAAGCATGAGCTGAAAGATTGTGCTGAGGCAAAAGTGTGCTGCTAATACATTGTTATTATTATTCTTTTAGTAGGGGAGTATTCAATTGGAGTTAGCATGAGCTATGAGCTGAGAGATTATTCAAGATTTTTACGCAATAATTAATTGTAGTAAGAATGTTTGATGTAAAAAGAAATTGCTCTTTTGATGAATTTGTAAGAAAACTTTATGCACAGTATGATTTTAATAACAAACCATAATGGGGTGTAACTATTGCAGGCCATGTTTCATTATATAATAGATCATAACATGATGCACAGACGCTAGCATAATAACTGAACCTCATATGAAAACATAAAAACTAACCAGATGTGCCTGTTCAGCCAGATCCTGGCAGCCAGAATTAGCAGCAGAAGCCTCCCTAATATCAAAAAAACTATCTATTCCACCATCATCATCAAAAAGACGACTTGTTTGGCTATGAGATGCACTAAAAAGATCTTCATAATTTTCAAACGTCATGTCAACATCGTCCACATTGAAATCTTCATAGAAACCATCTTTGCTGAATTCAAATTCTTTAGTCCCTGAACAACCTAGCTGCAAATGGATCAAACAAAAATTAGGACTAGGTTTAAAAAATCAAGCTTAAATTTTCAGTTTAGAAGTGTATAATTTGTTCTGCATTAATAAAAGTGTGCACTTTTGGAAGTATAATTTCAATGAAAAAACTAGTGGTTTTAGGTCAACAAGCAGGTTGTTTAGTCAACAAAGCATACAATATGAAGTTGAACTCAAATGAGAGTCCTGAAACAATTTATTCACTGAATTAGAGAAAATCATGTAAGCACAATATATTCTAATTTTCGTTCAACGTCACAAGGATGAAAATGACAAGGGCTAGAATATGATAGGTTGAACCTTTTCCTTTTTTTTTTCTATGTATTTTCCAGTGAGTTTCACAAATCAGTCCTTAGTAGAAGTGAGAACAAACATTTGAGGAGGAAGCAGTCTATTCTGCTGCACAGAAACAATGGACTAGATAGTAATAAGAAGTATAGAACAAAATTTTTGAAGTTATACTGGGTAACAGATAGTACAGAATTTCTTCCTTTTTTTTTTAAAAAAAAAGAGGCAACAGCCTTGGAAACTGAAATAATCTGAGAAGTACCTTTGGAATTTCTGAATCTAATGAACCAGCTATCTGATCAGCAGTAGATGGCAATGAACATAAGACAGACCCTGACGATGATCCAATCCATGGATTTAACTTATTGTCGGCATCTAGATCTTCTACTTCCTCTGCAAATGAAGTTTCTATGTTGCTGTTGCTTCCAGAAGGTTCCCAACAATTACTGACGCTATTCTCATTGATGTTCATCAAGCCTAGTCCCTGCTCACAATCAGACTGAACCATAGAAGATAAGTTCTGAAAAAATGGCCACATTCTTGAAAGTTCAGCAGAAGAAGGGCAGCCCGAGTAACAATTAATTGTCTGTCGTTTGTGCCCTGAAGCCACTACTGATCCACCATGCCCATTACAATCACAATTTTGGCAAAGTGAAACACTTTCCTCAATGCACCTGATAACAGCAGGTTGTGCATTGCATCTTCCACACACAAGTGTGCGTGAGTGGCGCCGAGAAAGAGCATTTGCAGAATGGACATTCCGGTCACAGAACAAACACAAAGAAGCAGCATCAGACCTACAGTAGACTATGGATCTTTTCTCCCCACAATAATTACAAAGATGATTCATGGTTCTGCAGTCTCAGCTAAAAGCAACCAAAAGTAATGTGTTCTTGGTAGTTTTAACAAGACTATTCTTCTGCTCTAAGAAAAAAGTTCCATACTTCCATCATGTTCACATTGACAGCATGTCCTGATTTTTAGCTGGAGCACTTAAAGAACTTGAAAAGTAAAATAGGGTATGTGTAAGTTACAACAAACTAAAAGTAAATCTTCCTCAAATTTGCCAAGAAACATAGTTTTAGCAGTGATAGTTGGAGAATACGCCATTTTTTTTTTTAACTAAGGTCGGGGTAGAATGCTTAACTAGTACATCAGTAAAACAGAGTTCATGATAAAAAGAAACAGGCAAGACCAAAACCGGACCCCAAAACCTGCTAAAGTACGGATCTTAGTAAAATTCTAAGCAGCTAATATATTCCCAATAATAATACCACTCAAAACAGGTCAAGATTCAATAGGAGCTCCAGTTGACTTTTACACGGTGGAATCTTATAAATTGCACTGTCCAAAATCTTGTAAAACACTAGACACGGACCACTATCCTAGTTAGCACATAAACCAAAGACAAAAGGGCCAAAACCAGTCAGCCATATGAATCAGTTCAACAGCAAGCACGTTTCTAATAGCTCACTTTTGGAAGCAAAAGAAGCTGAATTGGTGGTATTTTAACCAAATTCATACTCCGTCAAAACCACGAAACCAAACAAATATACAAAAGTATTTCAAACATTAAACAAACATAAATAAAAATGCTTGGATTTTGTTAACATCCATCCGTTGATCTTGCATCAAAATTCCATTGTTTACGCATATTACGAAAACAAAAATAATAATAAAAAAAGAAAGAAACGTGCAGCTAGTACAGTCTCAAATCAAAAACCAAAAAAAAAAAAATCATGGATTTCGACACGTCGAATTGGTAAAAAAACACAGCTTCCACAAAGCCAGCTACATAATCCAACTCCGTTTGAAAAAAAAAATTATTAAAAAAACAAGAATAAAAGGCAGCTACAACTCATGCGGGATCCCATCAGAAGAAAATATCTCGATTTTTTACCTCTTCCATGGCATGGAAGTGAACCAGCGACAGGATGAAAACCCTAGCGGAAGAAGGATGCGATATTGAATTCGCTCACGAGACGAATTTTAGATAGAACGATAGGCGAGAAGCAAGGAGGTGAGAGCGCAAGCCGCAACAGAGAATCGAAGGGACCAAAAACACATATGGAGGATGAGACGATGAGGTGACGCGGGTCCCACATTCCACGGGCTCCCGACTCCCGTGGCCTAAAACACTTTTTTGTCACTCGCTTCCACTGACTCAGCTCAGTTCCGTACCTATATAGCCCGACGCGGGTCCCTTCTGCTTCCATCCAGTAGTAAGGTAGATATTCACTTGGGTACGTTCCAGCGTTGCTGAATACTGCGCCTTGACGAAAAGGTTTCTAAAAGTGCCATCTACCGATGTGGTTCGGCGTCGCAGCCTTCCCCCAACCTTCCAAACTCGTTATTTCATTGGTCGAAATGTGGGCAATGGATTCAGTTGGCCAATCGGATCGACCCAACCTCTGTGGTCTGCCAACCGAGAGAAGACATCGTGGCGTTTCGTCGGACCAGCCAATTGATGGACGACACGCTGTCCTTGAGGTGGACAGGAACGTGCGTCGCTTCATCCAACGGACGGTGCGATGAGAAATGCAAGTCAACGCTCATGCCAATGAGTGGAGGAAGGGGAAAAGGGAGACATGATCACATGACATCAAATATCGGCCGTCCGATGAGATCAGTGGCTGGCGGTCTAAAATAAATTATCGAACGATTTATATTAAAAAAATTATATAATCTATTAAATTTATATTTAAATATATAAATATAATTAAGGAACTACACCAATACATAAAACTATTTTATATAATTCTAAATTCTTTAGCTCCATCAATCAATTATTTTTTTAATAAAATAATTAATTCATATTAAAAACTTCACTCATCTCAATATAATATATCAAATTGATATTTAAGGATATAAATATAATCAATAGAATTAAATGAAATATAGGATATGCTTTTATGATATTCCGAGTTTTCTAAATCCATCAGCCGATGATGTGGTGATAAAGAGGGGTCTCACCAAAGATAGATCAAAGTAAGAAAGACCGACAGACGTGGAAGTCGGAGTCAAGGAAGGAGTCAAAGTCGGCCAAGCTGGCGAGTTACGGTCGAGTGACGGCAGAACGGACAGCATGCCCAAGCGGATGAGTAATGTCAAACGAATAACTTAATGTTAAGAGACAAACATGTTGGGACTTTCAGGTCACAAAAGCCGCTTTTTGCGTTGCGGAAACCCCGAAGTCTTGCCACGGATCCGTGCGAAGATTAATAAAATAAATTCATGTACTTGTTTATACCCTAGATCTACCTTAGATCTACATGATAAGAGTGTTATACCTTTGTACCGAAGCCCTTCACAAATCCCGCTCGTCCAAGGTTCGTCGGATTTCGTAGAGTGTCAAGTGAACACTTCTCTATATGTATCCACACGAAAAAATGATGGAGAAAAACCTCTTAGAGTGTGCTAGCACTCATGGAGGTCACAACAAGAATGAGAGGGAGAGAACTAGAAGAGAGAGGAATAATAATGATCAATCATATAAAATAAGAGTAAAAAATGGTTTATGTATTTTCATCTCTTGAAAATACTTAATGCTCATTAACACCATTAATGAGCCTCATTAATGAGCCTTAATGAGTATTTAATGAATATTCATTCTTCATTAAATGACCATTTTGAAACTCATTCGAAATTTGAATCTAAAATTCAAATTGAATTCCATTTATCATTGAATTCAAAATTCAATGAATATCATCATTAAGCCTCACTTGAGTCTAACTCAAGTCTAGCCTCACTTGAGTCTAACTCAAGTC
>JBBMJZ010387599.1:20533-31813 GCA_037833815.1 Zingiber zerumbet | reverse complement strand
TAAAGCCATAAAATACTACTGATGGGTTTTGGGGCTGATGGGGATTGGGTGTAAAGTTAATATTAGGGGGCCGAAGTACAACGGAATAGAGCCAGCGCCATACCGTCATTTAGTTGGGAGATTGTAGAGATAAGATAGGCTCGACCATAAGGGCAGGGATGAGGGAGAGAGAGAGTCTGTATCTGTATATGTTTCTGTATCTTGTATCTCTTTATGTTTCTGTTTATGTTTCTGTTTTTGTATCTGTTTGTTGTATCTTGTATCTGTTTGTTGTTAGAGAGAGAGAGTGTTTTGTTAGGGTATCCCCACTCGACCATAAGGGTAGGGCCGTCAATATTTCTAGATCTTTCGTAGTGTGTTTTTTTAATCTGACTGCCATTCACGACTGGTGCTGGGGAGAGAGAGAGAGTCTTGTATCTGTTTTTTGTATTTCTCTTTTGTTAGTTTTGTTTGTTGTTAGGGACGAGCGATTATTATTATTATAGCGACGTGAAAGAGAGGCATTACCTGAAGGTGCGAGTGATAACGACGCGTCCAACTCAATGTCTGGAGCATCAGTGGCATTTGAATGAAAGCTGTCAAGGAAGTCGCATTTCAGTCGCATTGAAATCATATCATAGGCGGCAACCTGGCACCCCGACCGTAAGGGAGGAATGATCACTCTTCTCGTGAGGGTACCTGTGAAAAATACACTCAAGAGTCTGTCCCCACCAGAGATGCCACGATAGACCGAACCGAAGGGAATGAGTGTTTTTTCTGAAGAGGACGAAGCGCCGGTTGAAGAAAGCACTTATAGGGTAAATCTACTTAAACTCAGGAATTCCATTAGACAAGAGAGTCGATCAGATACTGGGCTAATGTTCGTTGATGTAAAAGTCAATGGAAAGGGACGAGCAAAGCGACGTGTGACTACCTAAAAACCCATCAGCAGTATTTTGGACGCAAAAAATTATAAGAATAGTTTTGCGACGTGGGTTGAGACTGGTGCTACTCATAACTTCCTTTCTGATTGGATCGTAGCGCGGCTTGGCCTACGGGTTGATAAGGGGAAGAGCTAAATTCAGGCTGAGGCGAAAGAGTTAGGGTAGCTAAGATAGTTCCGCTACAGATTGGCGATGGTCTGGAAATTGTGACTTGATGTTGGTGCCGTTGGATGACTTCCACCGGGTTTGGAATTTAATTGGAAGACAAGAGTTTACGTTTCACCGCGTCGAGGTGGTATCCTGAAATGCGAGAAAAGTGTTGTTCGAGAGGTAATAAAAAGAGGGTCAAGTTGGTTTCTGCGCTTCAGATTCGTGATAGTGCGCGAAAGGGGGCAGTGACCTACCAATAATTATAGAAAACTCAAATGTTGGGGAAGCCGAAAGCAAGAACTTCTTTTTTGACTGAGTTCTCGGATGTCATGCCACCGCAACTACCGAGAGCTCTTCCTCCCCGAAGGGCTATTGATCACCAAATTTAGTTCCAGGTGCACGGCCCCCGGCTAAAGCACCTTAGCGGATGGCTCCAGAATCATCCTTCTCAAGCAATTGCTTCAAGCGGGTGATATTCAACCCTCTAAAGCGCCGTACGGATGACTTTAGTGAGGGGTAGAGTGGACATGGCATACATAGAGATTGTTTACGCAAAATGCCTGGTAACAGATAGAAGATCGGAACCATTCGCTTTAACCCTCTCCTCATTCTCTCTTTCATTAGGACGTCCTTTACAGTCGTTCCACTCTTTATCTCATCACAGTTGCCACCCTTATGGAACAAATGACTAGGCCGCTCTAAACTGGCTAAATTACAAAAGATTTTCATGGCTTGCTTCGAAAAACTAAATGTCAGAGTGAAGGAGATTCTTCGATTCAATGACTTTTCCAACCCCGTGTGGATGTAGAAAAGTGTTTGAATGGTACACGAAAGATTGGGAATGTGCGGAAGAGCCGGGGGGACTTCCTATTTCGTGAATGGTTTGGAGCTCGAAATTGTTGGTTCGTCGGGCCTGCATTGTCTGTTGACCGGTCTCACTATGTGCAGATGGCTTTAGTCGCCGAACCGTTAGCACCATATGGCATTACCCCGGGGGGCTGTGTTGTAGGTAAAGTGGTTGATCGTGCGTGTCATTGGTATTGGTTCACTCCAAGTTGTCGATGGCTTAACATTGACCGTATCGCCAGGAACTCCTCCTCAGCTAAAATCTTTAGAGAGAAAAAGGGGTTTGGAGATGAGAGTTATGGTCCACTAAAGAGGGGTTTTCTCTTAAGGTAGGCTTCTCTCTGTTATTATTTCTGTATATGAACGTATAGTCTCTTTAATTCAATCTTTCTATTCATATAAAGTTACGTAAGAAGATGAAATGATGAAGAATCTCCTGTAAGTGGTTCAACTCTTATCCGCTCTCTCTTGCTGCCCGAGTCTTGGTCTACCCTCTGCATCTTGTCAAAAGATGTTGGTGAAATTGCATTCTAGGCAATGGATAGATAAAGTATAAAAAAGGAGACTCACCACCAGAGGACTGAAGACTCGAGTGTGCGATTTCGCCTTTTATCCGTTCCGACCAATGGTTCGTTGGGGATTCTTTCTCGGTCATCTGATGAAGGGAATGAAAAGAGTGAAAAAGAAAGATTTAAGGGGAGTGGTAGCTCTCTTCTTCTTCTTGGCATTCCTCTCCTAGTTGTTATCTTTCTCGTAGGTCTGACTATTATATCTAATATTCTTTCTTTTGCCCTGTAGTCTGTGCCCTCTTTCTATTTATCTCGGTCGGGACTTATCGAGGGACCTTTAACGCCCGCGTCGTTATCACATAAATCGCCACGTCGCAATGAATGCTCGTACCTATGGTCGAGCTATTCAACGATACGTCAGCGGATTACCCGATCCCCATCAGCAGTATTTTATGGCTATGAAAAACTACTCAAGATCTACCCCCTCCCTTCGTTCAGCTCTTCGCCCCTAACTTTAAAGCTCGAGACGTCGTTATCACTCGTACCGCAGCAGATTATTACCAGTATAATTGCGTGAATGGCGAAGGATTGAATGGAAGGGCCGAGCGGTAGCGACGGTGGCCCAAAGCAATTATCGACTAATAGCATTCGTTCACTACATCGCTGTGCTTGAGGTAGGAGCGGTAGCGACGTGGACGTGAGGATAGGCTCGAGACGATACCCGTCATCGTCATCGGCACAAAGTGCCTTTTTGGCTCGAACACAGAATGTGCGTCATAATGAGGAGAATAGAAGCAGGTGGCACAGAAGGGGAATGTGCGAGAGATGGAGAGGTAGGAGCGATAGCGACGTCGACATCTCACTATCTCGATCGGCAGGAGAGGGCGAAAAAGATGTTAAGCTTCCATCCTAGGGGATTCTCGCTCCTTTTGCACCATATTTCCACTCGATAAATGGAATTGGAAAATAGACTCGTCACTTCTTCTCTTTTCTTTACATAGGAGGACCGTCAACTCAGCGCTTCCTAATTCAATAGCAAGATAACCATACCACAAGCCGTATAACGAGAGATCACACGCGCTCTGTCGCTTCATTCACCATGGCCATCTTTCATTTATCAAACCTGAGACCGGCTCAATCGGCAGGGATGGAAAGGAAGTGTGATAGGGCGGACTCCAGCGGTCAGAAAGACTCATTAACTGATGGACTGACTATTTCGAAAGTAGACAAGTTCGAGTGAGGGGACAAGGGTCAAGGTGAGGAATGGGATCTACTACCCGCCCTACTAAAGAAGTTCGCAAGCAAGGGAGACCCGTCCAACGCGAGCCTTCCATCGTCAGCAAGCGGTGGCCGACACCTGGGAAGCGAAGAGGACCTCGTTCGGTAATAATCTCCCGATGGGGTAGGCCCCGGGTCTGATTCTGATTGTTGAGTGGCCGGAGTGAAAGGTTCCAGTCCAGTTCCAATAAGTACAGTTACTGCTCTTCTTCTCTTTGAGTCCGCTTCTCTATCTTCCCTTCGAGAGACTAGACTGATTGTGACGTGCGCCTTGAGGGCTTATTCGCTTGTTCCGGTTCCTTTGAGGGCTTATTCGCTTCTTCCGGTGGCTAGGCACCGCTTTCTTTTCTCTTTTGAGTTACGTTATACGGTTGATAGTTTCGATAGGCTTACGAACGACAGAAAGAGATAACCGAAAGAGAACATAAGAAGGGACGAGATTCAGACTATAGAGAGAGACTATAAGAGAAGTACGAGCGAGAGAGCCCTTCAGTAAACTTCTTTGGTAAGTAAGAAGTGAACCCGGTAGTCCCGTATCAAATGCGTATCTGGCGAGGACATTCAAACAAGCAAAATACACTCAAAATCCTCAATTTGGATTAAAGAATTGAGGCTTGCCTCATTCAAACAAGGGGACATGAACTCATGCCCTTGACTTGACGGACATGCCGTCGCCACGTCGCTATCGCTCGTCCCTTGACTTGAGCTACCCTTGAGTTGACGAACGTGGTCCCTCCGGGGGGAAAGAAGAGTGGGTATGTAGGGCTTCTTTCACTAGAGGGTGGGATCGGATCTCCTCTAAAGGAAAGGGAGAGAAGGCAAAGAATGCGATCCTATATAGATAGGTCAGCCGAAGATGGAGTTGGGAAGCAAATAATGATCTTCAGTAGTAGAGGAGAGAATCCGAATAGATGCTTTGAGAATCCGAATGGATAATTGACTTATATTATGATAGTTGCCGTCGTTCTCACTCGGACCTCACTTTCCTAGCTCGCGCTAGAAGGAAGGTTTGGGTGCTCGCATGAGGGATACCCCGTCTACACGTCGCGATGCTCAATAACATATAATATAGTGACGTCGTAAATGGTATTTCCTTTGGGGCCAGAGCGGATTACAGCGTGCCCGGAAGAGAAGTTCTATTCAAAACGTAGAAAGATCTACCCAAGCGGATAATTACCAGTATAGTTGCGTGAATGGCAATTCAAAACTACGAAAGATCTAACCCTTCCCTAACGTTCAGCTCTT
Source organism: Zingiber zerumbet (assembly GCA_037833815.1). Classification (NCBI taxonomy): domain Eukaryota; kingdom Viridiplantae; phylum Streptophyta; class Magnoliopsida; order Zingiberales; family Zingiberaceae; genus Zingiber; species Zingiber zerumbet. The sequence goes on along the minus strand of JBBMJZ010387599.1, from coordinate 26,862 downwards.
CGCCAATTCGACTAACGTCTCACCTATCCAGTGGGTACCCTTCCCAACTTAAAAGTTCAAAGAATTAAACTTTTGTTCAGCTCTTCGCCCCTAATATTGACGGTCGATCCCAGCAACAGCAGATTACAGCGTGCCCGGAAGAGAAGTTCTATTCAAAACGTAGAAAGATCTGCCCACGTCGTTATCACTCGTACCTATTCTTTCCTTCTCTTTCGCTCGGACCTTCCAAACCTGGAATCACACAACTATTCTTTCAACGACGTCGCTATCGCTCGTTCCTCCTTCCTTGCTTTCCAGTTGGGAGTGGGCTGCCACAAGACGAGTTGAAGCTTGAGTGCCCCCTCCAGAGCTTCTTTGCAGTAGAGGAAATTCCATTCAATCAAAGAGCAGACGTACAGAGCGGCGGAAAGGAGTTCATTTGCTTCTACGGACTCGGGATCCAACAGCTGCATCAGACTCGGGAGTGAATACAACAATAATGACCCGTGCCCTTCCCTTTTCGGCTCTTTCGCGAGAGAGTCAATAAGATCTGTCTACACGCGAAATGCAGTGAATCCAAGAAGCTATTATTGCTAAAATTGGTGAACTCATATTTCGACCAAAAAGAAGCAAGAGGTGGAAGAGAAAGTGTACCTGTTCTTCTAATTGGAATCTATCTTTAGCCCATCAAAATCATATTCTTACGTTTATCTGGTGAATATCCAACAATAGGTTTCAGTGAATGAGGCTCCGGATCCGCTTTAGAATAGGCGTGAGTAAGCAAATGGGCTCGATCAGAACCTAAACCTATAGCTAACATAATCTAACCCAGGCCAAACTTCTCTTGATATCTCTTTGAGCAAGAGCCAAGGTAGCTCGTACTGTTATGACACCAAAGAATATTCATTATCTAAGGTATGGATATGAAAAGAGGAAGAAGTCGAGCTAGAAGAATCATTCCCGCTGCAACCCTGGTAGCTGCGTGTATAAGAGCCGAAATAGGAGTAGGTCCTTCCATTGCATCAGGTAACCAACCATACATGAAGGGCAAATCGCGCGGGTTTAGCAACTGCACCGAGGAAAGGCACACAAAGTATCAAATTCAGAACTGACCCCATTCTTATTAATGTGTATCAAGTTCATAGTGATTTCGAACAAATCCCGAAATTGATAACTACCAGATTCCTAATAATCAAGCAAAATCCCCGCTTTCTGACAAGCACTTGCAGCAGTCGGTCGTGTGAACCAAAATCCTATTAATAAATAAGAACACATTCCCACTAGTTCCCGATCAATTGGAATCCAATTCGAACTGGTAACTAATCCCAACATAGAAGCATTGAATAAACTCATATAAGCAATCAATCTTCAATATCCTTGATCATGGGACATCTCATTCTCACTATCAATAAGAACCATGATTCCAACAGTAGTAATGAGTATTGTCATAATCGAACGAAGTGGATCGATGAAATATCCTAACTCTCTGGAGAAATCATTATTGATGGTCCCAGACGATAGATATTGATAGATATCACTTCCATTTCTTTCTTGAATAGACAAATTGGCTGAAAATACCATAGCTATACTTAAGAATCAAATACTAGGAATTGCCCATATACGACGAATCTTTTTTTGTTGCAGTCGGAATAAAATAAGTAGAAGCCCTAATCCTATTTACATTGTAACTGGGAGTGGAAGATAAGTGATTATCCATGCGTATTGATATGTATGTTCCATAATAGAAAATGCTCTTTTTCTGGGGTTTCCAGTCTTCGTCGCTAAGACTGGTGCTCTTTCTCATGTAGTTTACTAAATGAACTAGTACTCATCGGACAGCTGCCGACTGAAAGCTATCCAATTCTTTCTAGGTTTCTTCGTAGCAGATCTCACGTACTCTCTGGCTTTCTCCCTAATCTTCCGTAGAGCGAGTGAATCCAGGCTTTTCCTTTACTCTTTGCGTCGTTGGTGGTAGAGGTGGCTTGGTTCGAAAGCACTCTCCATCTTATTTAAAAGAGACCCCCGCCAGTGGAAGAGTAGCCCCGCGCATATAAGAGTTCTTCGCTATAGTAGACCCGGCCTGTTGTGAATTCCATGGTCGTCCGGCCGGGCGTGATATGTCACTTGGACTGTCGACATAGGCAAATGAATCTTCCACACTTGAATCCCACCTCACTAAGGATAGCTCCTAATAAGATGAGGATCTTGTTCATTTAGGTCATGGTAATCTAGGTTTTCCCCCAATGGCCTATAGACGTCAGCGTGTCCTCCATGCTCTCCTAAGAGGTTTCTATTGTTCTTATCGTGGTGGTGTGCAACCTCAATCTCCATACTGTACCACGTCCAGACCTGAGTACGATGCATCCCACCAGCCAATAGAATGAGATCCTGGGTGAGACACTCTGCTAACTCATCATGTAGATCTTCCACATTAGATGGTGTGACCTTACTATGTTCGATCGAATTGGACCTAGTTCGGGCCTAGTTCGGACATCAGTTTAGTTTTGTCTTTCCCAGAGCAATGGCCATCTTTAACGACTCTGATCTCGTGCTTCCGCCATAGTTGATTTCAAGATGAGCAGCAAGTCCCTCGGTCGGAAAGATAAAAGAAAGGGCCGTAAGGGCGATAGCGAATCAACGAGTTCTTCACGTCTCATATTTGATCAATTCGTCCTGGCATACAAATCCAATTTAAGTTAACGTTATCTGCCCTGTCAATTTTTCTGTCTGCGTTTACGCTTAACACATGCATCAACTTAACGTGACCATACGTGACCATCCCGAACGAGAGAAGCTGACCTATAGAGAGGGGCAGAAGCTTTGGAATGTCATCAGTGCCTACTTATATGTTGAGTCCCGTAAGAGTCCAGAGACAGTTGGCGTAGCGTAAGGTACGAGCGACAGCGACGTCTAGACGAGTTGAATCAGTTCCCGTAGCTTAGTGAGTCTAATTTGTTCCGGTTGCAATGTGAGTTGATTCTGTCCTTTCGAATGTGAGCTGTCGTACTCAAGTCCGGAAAAGAAGAGCTGAAAAGCACTCGTACGGGATGATATGATGAATTCGTCCCTCTCTGAACCAGTGGTTTTGTAAAGATTAGAATTCCCGGCATATGTTCGGAGCGCAACGCAGCTAAGATATATGACTTATCGGATTCAGTTGCTATTGGCCTAGAACGACTATTTAAAGTTATGAACGCGAACGAGGGTACCTCACCAGCTTCTGTATTATATTCAAAGTGCCTCTCCGGTCGAGCTACAAAGAAATAAGGATAGAAGCCGGAACTCGGACCTCCCCCTGCTGCTGAGCGTAAAAGGGCTTTCAACCATGAACTCTGAATCTTAAGGACAGGACAACAACAGCTGCGGAGGACTCGTACGCTTATACGGACTCTCCTTCAGCAGCTATTTCTCATACGCTATTCTTTATCTTTCTCAGTTGGATCCCGTCCCGAACGTGAACTCGTTTAACTTCTTTTTGTCCTAGTCTTTCTTCACCTTTCCTTTGAGTCGAGCGTATCAGCTACCAAAGCTCCTCAACATCACTCTATAGGTAACCTCACGGGCAAAAGCGCATGTATCCTGTCCCGACACCTGCTTCTTAATGATATGAGTCCCGAAAAAGCTCTCTTATAAATTCTGCATATTACCAGTCGTGAATGAAAAGAGTAAATGGTACACCATTGTAGACCTGTTGCTGTAGATCAGTAGTAGTTTTGAATAGCCATTCACGATAATGCTGATGGCCCCAAAGGCAATTGTAGACAATGCTGATGGGCCATTCACTCTAACCCTCTGCCTTTCCCTTAAGTGAAGTTCGAGCACTGACTTAGGTATATATATGAGGTCGATGCCCTTAAGTTCGAGCACTTAGGTATATATACGAGGTCGATGCCCTCAGACTCAAAGCTAACAAGAAAGGAGCGGAGCCTGCTTATACTGGAATGGACTCATACCCTACCCTAGCACCTATTAATGAGTTCGGTTATGAAAGTAGCTCTACTGTTAAGAGGAGGGAATCAGATAGAGTACTTCTTTCCTTTCACGAGAAGGCAATTGTCGGTCTCCCTCTCTCCTCGCCTGCCCCTCCACTGTGGGACAACAGTTGCTACTTGAGTTTCATAATTGATTCTTTTTTCTATTCAAAACTACGAAAGATCTACTAAGAACAAAAACACTCTCTCTCTCTAATGAAGATATGAGACGGCATAAAAAGACCATAACTGTTAACGTTATCTGCCCCGAACAAATTCTTTCTTTCTTTCACGCATTCACTCTACTCTCTCTCTCTAGAGTGTTTTTCTCTGGCATAAAAATAATCATACTGTTAACGTTATCTGCCCCGAACAAATTCTTTCTTTCACGCTTCTTTTAAGTGTACTCAAGAGCCTTAGTGAATTAAAAGGATCTTAAGCAACCGTTGCACTTACTTAAGTACTTCGCGGGACCTTGGTCCACTGACGGCCTTGCTCTTTGGGCGGTGCCTTTTCGTCCTGAATCCATGAATGAAAGCAAGCAAGACGGAGAAGAAATACCTTTCGCGGGAGGTGTCACACTTCCTTTTAATACTTTACGCTTGGTCGAGCCTATTCAAAGAGACTCTCTCGCTATCGCTCTAACAATCTCCCTAAAAGTCTCAAGTATTGCGATCCCAGCAAGAGTCGTGAATGGAAGGAACGAGCGCAGCGACGTGACGTGAGAGGTACGAGTGAGTTAGACGTGCTAAGTGGAGTGATAAATATTAAAGGGCTAAGTGGAGTCTCGAAATCAAGTTCCGGGAGAGAGAGAGGGACGTTAGTGAGGGTTTTCAGGGCTTGCATTTTCATTCGCTCAAATTCCTAGCTTTTTAGAGCAACAACACCATTCACATGTCTAACTGGGCCAGTAGGATAGTCTGGCCTTTGGGGCCCCTTCATTCACTATTAAAAAAAACACGTAGAAAGATCTACACTGCTCTGCTCCTTTGAATGGGAATTAAGGAAGTGCCGCGTCACCCCGTCTCAACGTAGCAAACTATTCCACTATTATATTAAATTAGTACCTTCTGTTTATGATTGTTGTTCGCAGTCCTGGGCCTTAGCTCTCCTATCTTTCTGTTGTTTTAATCTCAGTTGGTGTGGTTCTTCCCAACTGTCCCTCCTCCCATAGATTTATTGACAATAGCATAAAAGCAAAACGACAATGAAAGGAGCAGAGCGAACAGGATCGGACTCGGCACAAAGCAAATATCATATATAAGCAAGTGCCCGATGACTCTTTAAAAGAGTTCGGGGCATCCTTAGATAAGAAAGAACCATCTGCTTAACCAATAGGGAAGGCACCCCAAAATTCAGAAAGGTTCAGTTTTATTTACTAAACTTAGCTCAGCTGCCGGAAAAGCAAATCAGTACTGGTGACCCAGAGGGTACAGAGAAGAATACACGGGCATAAACTAAAGCCTCAGCTACAGCGGAAGATGGAATGAACAGAAGCAAAGGAAGAGGCGCAGGAGTAGAGGGAAGGGGAAAGCTCAGGTGCCTGAGTGAAGACGTGTCGAGATTGCTTTGATCTTCTTGGAGCCGTGCAAACCTCCTACCTTACCATGAATTTATTGGACTTAGCTTGGGACCGCTCCACCTCTTATGCGCGGGAAGCAGGCGTGCGAGGAGTAAAAAAACGATACTGAAAAAAGCTAGGGACAGAGGGCAGCATTAAATGAAGCAGATAAGATAAACAGCTAGTATATATGAGACATAAAGAAACCCTACTTATATATCGCTACATTTGTGCAACTCAAATGAAAGGAACGAGGCACGAGAGAAGCGGTGAGCAACACCAACCAGGAAGAACCCCCGACCTTACTTAGCTTAGGATCCCACCCGAGAACTTGTTTGATAGTGCCCTCTTGCCTCAGGCTACAGAATAGAGGAGGAAGTAGCAGTAGGGACAAGTAAAAGAAAATCAAAGTCAAGGGACGTAAGGGAGAGAGTATACCACAGGTACGATAGGCTCGACCATAAGGTAATGTAATTCCCTGCTTTCCCCGTGCGAGGTTATGTGTTCTATGAAGTGTAATAGCTCTTCTGTTTAAGTATGCGAGTGTGTTTAGTATTTCTGTTTAACACCCTTAACGTTAGATGCCCTGTATTATATTTATCCTAAGAAAATGGCCCTCACTTAACTTAACTGACTTTGAAGGTAAGGTAAGGAGTTTGCATAGTTGCTTTAAATACTCTATCTGCCCGTCTAGTGAATCAAATTGCCCTAACTTAACTGACTTTTCATTTTAATTGAAGTAGTTTGCATAGTTGCTTTAAATACTCTATCTGCCCGTCTAGTGAATCAAATTGCCCTAACTTAACTGACTTTTCATT